>WBZZ01000424.1:90000-106543 GCA_019918135.1 Paulinella micropora
GCGGCAGGAGTCTCACTCCCGCTGCTCGCTGCTGCTTCTGCTGCTGCGGCGGCTGCTGCGGCCGGCTCGGGGGCCAACTGCGGCTGCTGCGGCTGAAACGGCACGCTCGCGGCAGAAGTCTCACTCCCGCTGCCAGCGGCTGCTTCTGCTGCGGCGGCTGCGGTCGGCACGCCCTTTGCAGCTGTTTTCTTTCTCTTGAGTCTCGCACGTGCACGTTGGTTGCGTTTGCGCTTCTTGTTGTCACTGGTGGACGGCACAGTCAGGACCGTCATGGCGACTACACACACAGAGACATCCAACTTTTTCAAACATGGAGATGGTGTTCTCTCGTCTTCACCATTCGATTCAGGCACTCATTCTACCACCCGAAACACAAGTCACACACACCTCAGCCCCTCGGGCACCCACGGAACACGCCCACCCACCCCCCCCCCCCCGCCCTCCCACCCAGACCAGCCTACACACCTAACTTTTTCAAACATGGAGATGGTGTTCTCTCGTCTTCACCATTCGATTCAGGCACTCTTTCTACCCCCCGAAACACGACTCACACACACGAGCAGCCCCTCAGACACACACAAGGGACACACACCCACAGGGACTTACCTTGAACACGCCAGCCAGAGTTATGGTTACGGTGGACACATGTCACCATTGTGTGTGCGGACCGGCCGGGTGACAATTGCCACTTATACCGACACGAATGCCACTTTTCCCAGACCGGACCGCCGAGACACTAATGCCAATAATGCACCATCCGCGAGGACAAAATGGCAATAGATTATCCCGCTCTGGGCAAATTGGCAGCCTGTTCTTTGAGGCCTATCGACAATTATTCTATATGTATGTATGTATGTATGTATGTATGTATGTAAGATCTTATGTATGTATGTATGTATGTATACATGCATGCACGTATGTATGTAAGTACTTATGTATGCATGTATGTATGTATATATGTATGTATATATGTATGTATATATGTATGTATATATGTATGTATGTATGTATGTATGCATGCATCTATGTATTTATGCATGCGCATGTATGCATATGTATGTATGTATGTATGTATGTATGCATGTATATATGTATGCATGTATGTATGTATGTATGTATGTATGTATGTATGTATGTACGTATGTATGAATGTATGAATGTATGTATATGTGTGTATGTATGTATGTATGCATGCATGCATGTATGTATGTATGTATGTATGCATGCATGCATGCATGTATGTATGTATGTATGTATGTATGTATGTACGTATGTATGTATGCATGTTTGTATGTATGTTTGTATGCATGTACGCATGCAATGATGTATGTATGTATGTATGTATGTCTGTATGTATGTGTGTGTGTATGTATGTATGTATTTATGTATTTATGTATGTATGTATGTATGTATGTGTACGTATGTATGTATGTATGTATGTATGTATGCATGCATGCATGCATGTATGTATGTATGTATATAGGGTTATAGGTATGTATGTATGTAGTTATGTATGTATGTATGTATGTATCCATGCATTTATGTGCATGATGCATGCATGCATGCATGCATGTATGTGTGTATGTATGTATCTATGTATGTATGTATGCATGTATGCATGCATGTATCTATGTATCTATGTATGTATGTATGCATTTATTTATTTATTTATGTTTGTATGCATGTATGCATGTATGCATGTATGTATGTATGCATGCATGCATGCATGCATGTATGTCTTTCCCCTTTTTTCCTTTTCTCCCTCTCTCACTCTCTCCTCTTTCCTCTTATCTATCTCTCTCTCTCTCTCTTTCACTCTCTCTCTCTCACACACACTCTCGCTCTCTCAGGCTCTCTCTCTCTCTCATCATCATCAGCCTACCGTTATTACTAATAAGTAATATTGACCAACATTAATGATATTCAATAATTAGGTTTAATAATTTTGATCATAGTAACTTGAACGTCACAAGTTAAATAATATTGAATAATAACGTTAAATAATATTGAATCATATTTGAATAATATTGAATAATATATATTGAATAATATTGAACAATATTGAATAACACTAATTGAATAATATTGAATAAGTTATATTGAAGCATAATATTGAATAGTATTGAAAAGTATTGATTAATTAATATTGAATACTAATCATAAGTTGAATAATATTGAATAAAATCATATTATCATGAGTCAGTATGATCCAGAATCATGCGAATACCGTACCGGACTCGTGACAGAATTATTACTATGATATTACTGGGTACATTCAAGTGTCAAACTCAGCCATCGAATTTTAGTTAAGGGTCAGGTTTCAGATTAGCGGTCAGATTTCGAATTAGTGGTCAGAATTCAAATTAGTTCAATTTAACGGCTATATACGTCCGCAAAATCTGTATCATTTTTGCGAAATGTTACCGTAAAATCAAGTTAAACTAATTTGAATTCTGGCCGCTAATCTAAAATCTGACCGCTACTCTGAAATCTGACCATTAAATCAAATTTGATGGCTGAGTTTGACACTTGAATGTACCCAGTAATATTGTGTTAATTTTCTTCAAGTTTTCAAGTTACATATATTTTTAGTTCCGTTCAGGTTACTTCATTATGATAAGTCTCAAGTTCCGTTTTATTATCAACTGCCACCGTCATAACTTGATTATGTTGATAAATATTGATTAATATTGCATTTCAAGTTGAACTCAAGTTCATATTGATTGAGTGATATTGACTAATATTGATTAATATTGATTATTAATAACATCATAAAGACGGTTGATTAACTTGAATATTAATATTGCCTGGATTTATATTGGCTGATTAATACTGATTTTTTTTAAATTATTTTGTTTGTTGCATAATCTTGATTAATATTGAATAATTTAATAATCATACGGTAATAATGACATCAGTGTCGCATTTACATACATAAGGTGGCATGCATGCATGCATACATGCATGCATGCACGCATACGTACATACATACATACATACATACATACATACCTGCATACCTACATACCTACATACATACATACATGCATACATACATACATACATACACATACATACAAACATATATATACATACATACATGCATACATACATACATACATACAACATACATACATACATACATACACACATACACACACATACATACATACATACATACATACATACATGCATACATGCATACATGCATACATACATACATACAAACATACATACATACATACATATATACATACATGCATGCATGATGCATGCATGCATACATACATACATACATACATCAATACATACGTACATACATGCATGCATACATACATACATACATATATACATACATGCATACATACATACACATACATACATACACATACATACATACATACATACATACATACATACATGCATGCATACATACATACATACATGCATGCATACATACATACATACATACATATGTACAGACATACATACATACATGCATGCATGCCTGCATGCATTACATACATGCATACATGCATGCATGCATGCATACATGCATGCATGCATACATACATGCATGCATGCATACATACATACATACATACATACATACATACACATACACACATACATACACACACATTTAAATACATACACATACATAACATACATAGACACACATACAAACATACAGACATACATACAAACATGCAGACTGTATGTATCGATATCGAGAATAATATCTATGTACGTATGTATATGTATGTATATATGTACAATGTACATGTATAAAGAGACAGAACAGTAGGCCAGGAAAGAAGAAAAATACGTATCAAAAAGTACATACGCAGGCATGAAAAACTTATGTCAATGTATGACAATGTTTGTGATGAATACATAAAAGAAAGGCAAGATAGATTTCTCAAAAGATTGGCAAAAAGCCGACAGTATGATGTGTACCTACACCTTCAAATTAGTTGGAAAAACCAAAATAATTGTGCAAAAAGCAAGATAACATGGGTAGTGAATAAATAAAATAATAAAAACAGAAAAAATAAACGTAGAAGATGGAGTGTGTATGAAACAAAGTGTAGAACAACCCAAAAAAATCGACAGTACATAATCAACACTGCACTGTGTATGCGTTTGTGGAGATTTCCTTGCAAGAATGTACAGGGAGACTATTAAACATATATACTTTGAGTTAGAATGTAGTCTGTAGTCATGTACAGACGAAAAGTAGAGAACTGTGTTCACAACATAACACAAGACAGGAATGGTGACCCGGTCGGAAAACGAGAAAAAACATCATATACTAGTTAGTTTTTCATACGAAAAAAACTGTATTTTGTACCTGACCATGTAACGAACGTTTTTTAGTAATTAGACGTGTACAGGTAGGCTGGAAAGATTAGGGATGAACAACAACAACATCTCCCGCCATGTTGGTAAAAAGCAGGTTTTTGGGGTCTGTCCAAAATAAAATCCCGGGAAACGGGGGTCTATGAACGAACGAACGAACACAAGAAAAAAAAATTCAACGCAAGCGCGGAAAAAAACGCCAAAAAAAAAGTTAGCTCCTGAGGTATATGCCCTGCGGGCCGAATATCAAACTTCTAAGGATTATTATTAATCTGAGTACTTAGCTTATAAAAAATACATAAAAAATAATAGTAATATAACTTCTTACTTAATATATAAATGAAGTGAAATCCATTTGAATTTGCGGAATACTGTTGGACGTTCATTGATATTTTTGAGACTTTTGAGCACTGCAAAGGAAGGAGTCTGCTCAGCCTAGGCTGTCAAATCAGCCTCGAAGCATGTGCTGCATCAGAGCTTGCTCTTCGGAGGCGAAGGAGGTGAAGCCACACCGAGCACCTGCATGTAGCAAAATAAAGTGGAAGCCTTTTCCCAGCAATACAAGCACGCTGGTATGGGTTGCAGGAAGCAGATAAAGGTGGGAAGACCAATGCTAGTAGGGCCATTCTAACGTAGAGTCCATACTTCATCTAATGCAAGGACGAAAAATAGACAAAAGAGAAGGTTACGCTCAACGAAATACTGCTTCAAGAGGATTCGCCTTAAAAATTGGGGATTTCTCATCAAGAAAGCATTATATGCACAGGGGGGGGGGGGGGCGGGGCTGAAACCTATGATTATTGTGCATATTTGTACATATTCTCACACCATCTGCCTCAAATGTCCCCACATGTTTTCCATATTATTGCCTCATCATTGCCATTTAACCTATGTCCATTTCGTTTGATCACATACGGAATCATTAATGATTTGTTGCGCAATCACCTGAAGCATATTAATGATTGCCATCATAATTCACTCAGGATTTGCACTCGTGATCGCACAACGCAGGTCTAAGCTATGACTGTATTTCCCAAGATAACTTTGAATAACTCATGACCGCACAACGCAGGTCTAAGATATGACTGTATTTCCCAGTCAGATAAATTTGACTGTGCACCTAATATACCAATCTGGAACAGGATTGAGCCCAGTGACCAAGAGATAGGTCACATTGCTTCGTTTCTGTATTCTCAATAAAGTGTTTTTGCTTGAAACACGAAATTGATCTGGGTGGGGGCAGGTGTCAAGAAGGATGTTCCATGGTTGCTAGTCTGAGTACAGGGGGTGGGGGGAAATAGGACCTGTCTAAAGTAGGCAGCACGAGGATCGCTATCGATGGCCGCTGCATGACAACAAACAGAATCAGTAGAGCGTCCAGGTGTGATTTTTTGTGCTGGAATGACTGCCAGCGCGCTGGCTATGACATGAGGTCGGGGTGAGTTATGGGTTGGTGAGAGCTGGAGACCATCGAGCTCGTCGACGCGCGGAAGCGGGTGCAGGATGCGCAAGCTGGCCTTGGCCTTGCAGCGCGCCAATAAGTCAGCCGTCACATGAAAGGGAGAAACACCTGTGCATAACACCATAATGCTCGACAAGCTCGCCACACAGGCGGATGGAGTGCGGAAAGGGGATGGGGATGGCAGAGACCGCTTGCAAGCTGCGCCTTGGCCTTGGCGTCCAGTCGCTCCTTTTGCACCCGCGTAACGTACAACACGTCACTGGATGCCAGCACCTGTGCACAACACGAAGAATATTCAACGCACAAGTGCTGTTAACAACAGTATTGCGATATTCAGTAGGAGAAGAAGGTTATGTGCTCTGGCTCTGTGCTGTATCTGGATGCAACGCCTGCGTACCGACTCCAAGGAGGATGTCTGCGTCACAGAAATGCCACTGCACAGACAAAACACTACCCACGTGTCAAGCTCGCACCTTGGCAGAGCATGACAGCTACAGCGAAAGGATGCGCGGCTCGTCAGTGACATCGGTGCATGGACATCATTGAATCATCACATCCTCAAATATCGCGTATGCAGGCAGGCTTACCTTTTCTTAACTTCTGCTAAATACTTGTCTGGAATCTGCAGATACTCTGGAAGGAAGAGACAGCAAACAAAACAGATGTGTGGTGGTGGAGGCCAGCAAGACCTGGACTGACTAGGTTGAGTTGCGCGACTTTAAATAGCGCGAGCATACGGACCAGCGAGTGCACCTGCAGACAGAATGACACTCATGCACACCTTGCCAACACACAGGCGAATCAGGCGACGGCACAGTCTGCTAGCACCAGCAATCTCGCTGCAAAGGGCAGGCATGCAGCACTGCAGAGCTAGTGGTGCAGGTGTAGGGGGTGAAGAGGGGGCGCACAGTGCGGCCGAACTTAAGGTCGCCCACGATGGTTATGGTCAGCCCGTCGATGCGACCTGCACCCACAACACACACCACACACACACACTAGCACACCCCGGCCAAGCACATGTGACGCCAACCAAATTCCGCCTGGATGGTGTACAGGTCCAGCATGGCCTGCCAGCACCAGCAGAAGCAGCAGCCTCAGTGTGTGCTGAGGCAGTGCGCGGGGGAGGGGGCACCTGGGTCGGATGTTCGCCGGCGCCGTCGCCTGCATTGAGAATAGGGTTCTGCAGACCACCACAGACCGTTCGCACTACCCGATACAACACAGCTGCTTGTCTAGATCCACACACGATCATCCCAGTGAATCTCATTAAGACTCCTATCCAATCTATTCATCTGCCCGTTGCGCTGCTCTCCGCAGCCTCTCGTGTGCATAATTACGGGTTGCGCACTCACAGCATAATGAACGACGAAATCTCGCTGTTACGCTAGCCACATGAACCAGGATTGAAAACCTTTGAAAATTTTTCAAAGGGAAAGAAAGAAAGAAAGGGCACGAAAAAAAGAATGCAAACGAAAGAAAGAAAGGAAGGAAGAAAGAAAGAAGGAAGGAGGAGGAGGGGGAGGGGGAGGAAAGAAAGAGAGAAAGAAAGAACGAAAAAAAGAAAGAAAGAAAGAAAGAGGCAGAACAAGGAAAGAGAAGAAGGAAGAGCTAAAGAAGCCAGCCCGTTCGCAGAGCAAGGCAAGATGTGCTAAGCACGGACCTTAAGCACCTTCGCTGCTCGTTTCGCGGCACCGACCTCTGGATGTCTGAGCACCAGCACATCCGAATACTCCTCCTGAACACGCCAACACATACAAGCGCGCAGTGCATCCCTTTGGGGGAGCAACATGAGCAGGGTAAGGACCAATGTGCGAACTGTGTCCTCCAGGGTCTCTCCTGCACATCCCCGCCATAACATACATCTGATGCACGCACGTTCGCACCCCCTCCAATCTTTTGTTATGGGTACGTTCTGTGCGCGTGCTGTGACTGACCTTTGGCCACGGAGCTATTGGCCATGCCTTTGAGCGAAATCACCTGAAACACACACAATCCATTGAGGCGCCGACGGATGCACTTGCTGCTGAGTCCCACCTGCCCGCCCAGGAGCTTCATGGCGGCTTCAAACGAGCTATCCGTGCGCGTTGAGGGCTACAGAAATTCAAATGTGTTGAGGAAAGAAAAAAAAAGGTCTCAGTATATTATTTTTTTTTAATATACAAAATAAATATACAAAATAAATAAATAAATAAATAAATAAATAAATAAATAAATAATAAAGAAAACAAAAAGTGAATATGCATGTATATACATATAATACATGCATATATATATATGTATAATACATACATGTATATATATAACATTCATACCCTGCTGCTGCACAGACACGACATGCAAGAAAGTTGCACCAATGAAAGATGATCTCTTCTCTCTGTATTGATGACATTCCTAATATCTATCTCAAAACCTTATCAACTCGCCTTACCTGGACAGAGTTTTCTGCATTTCCCCTCACCCCCTCTTATCTCTCTCGCCCCCTCCTTTCTTTCTTCTTCTTCTTCTTCTTCTCCGTCTTCTTCTTCTTCTTCTTCTTCTTCTTCTTCTTCCTCCTCCTCCTCCTCTTCTCCTTCTTCTTCTTCTTCTTCTTCCTTTTACATATATTTTTTTATTAATAAATGCTATTACCCTGCTTCTTCCTCACTTGCCAATAAATGGTGGGTAATACAAAGACGGTATCAAACAAGACGAGGAGTTCGGACGGGCTGCACAAGCACGTCTTGGTGTGTATGATTTCCAACATATTTTCTTTCGTTTCTGTCTTGGTTTCGTGGTTGTCCTTCACCCACACACCACACTCTGGTTCAAATACACACAACCGCTGTCCTACCCCCCCCCCCCACCCACCCACCCACACTCCTCTTTCTCTCCTTCTCTCACTGTCCCTCTGCATTTCTAGAGAGAGAGAGAGAGAGAGAGAGAAAGAGAGAGAGAGAGAAAGAGGGGGAGAGAGAGAGAGAGAGAGAGAGAGAGGGAGAGAGATCGCAAGAAAGAGGAAGAGAGAAAGTGTGTGTGTGTGAGAGTGTGAGTGTGTGTGGATGTGATGGAGAGGGGGAGAGAGAGATCGCTGAAATATATATAGGAAAAGGAAGAAGTGTGTGTGTGCGTGTGAATGAGTGAGAGAGAGAGGGGGGGGGGGGGAGTGTCTGCGTGTGTGTGTGTCTCCGAGAAGGGAGAGAAAACGCGAAAGAAATATAAGCAAACCGCACCAACAACAACACCGACGACGACAGTAACAACAACGACAACAGCAATAACAGTATGGCAGAGACGTTGATCTCTCTCTCTCTCTCTCGTTCTCTCTCTCTTCCTCTCTCTCTCTCTCTCTCTCTTCCTCTCGTTTCCTCTCTCTCTCTCTATCTCTCTCGCTCTCTTCCCCTTTCTCTCTATCTCTCTTCCTCTTTCTCTTGATCTCTCTAAGTGCTGATCACCGTATTCCCAGTGTTACATATTATCCACTAGTACTGTACTCTTACTATCCTTAAATTACTAAAATACACACATTATATATATATGTATATATATATATACTCTCTCTCTCTCTCTTCCTCTTTCTCTCTATCTCTCTTCCTCTTTCTCTTGATCTCTCTAAGTGCTGCTCACCGTATTCCCAGTGTTACATATTATCCACTAGTACTGTACTCTTACTATCCTTAAATTACTAAAATACACACACACACACACTCATATATATATACACATATATGTATATACTCTCTCTATCTCTCTTCCTCTTTCTCTTGATCTCTCTCTCTCTCTCACTCGCTCTCTCTCTCTCTCCCTCTTTCTCTCTCTCCCTCTCTCTCTCTCTCTCGCTTTCTTTCTTTCTCTCTCTCTCTCTCTGACTCTCTCTCTCTCTCTCTTCCTCTTTCTCTCTCTCCCTCTCTCTCTCTCTCTCTTTCTTGCTCTTCCTCTCTCTCTCTTTCTTTCTTTCTTTCTCTTCCTCTCTCTCTCTACCTCTCCTTTCGATCTCTCTCTATATATATATATATATTCTCTCTCTCTATATATATATACATATATCTTTCTCTCTCTCTCTCGATCTTTCTCTCTCTCTCTCTCTCTTTCTTTCTTTCTACTTTATATTCAATCAAAGTTATACAGAACTTTTCTACTTATATTGCAATCTTCTCTCTCTCTCTCTACTTTTTATTTAATCAAAGTTATACGGAACTTTTCTACTTATAAGTCAGTGTATATTTACAACTTAAGCGTAAAGGGTAAAGATACATTAATCATATTTTCATACTTATTCTTTCACCACACATAAGGGTTATGAGCGGTGGGGAGCGCATGCCATCAGCACGACTGAGCTCAAAAAGAAACCCCTGTCATCCTTATTTCGGATCGTATCTCACACATACCATTTGAAATAAGCGTCCCATACGCTGTCTAATGAGTCAAAGTACTCACCGTATTCCGGTGTTACGTATTCTACCCTGTATTCCTACTATATACATCATAATCATCCTTGCTTTGTCTATTTCTCTTTTTCTCTTTCTCTTTCTTATTCTATCCCCCTTTTCTCTCTATCTCCTCTTTCTCTCTCTACATAAAGTTAAAAACATATTCTCTCTCTTTCTATCTCTCTCTCTCTCTCTTCCTCTTTCTTTCTCTTCCTCTTTCTCTTCCTCTTTCTCTCTCTCTCTCTCTCTTCCTCTTTCTCTTTCTCTCTCTCTCGATCTTTCTCATCCCCCCCCCCCCCCCCTCCTCTCTCTCTCTCTCGCTCTCTCTCCGTCTCTCTCTCTCTCTCTTGTTTTGCTTTTTTTTGTTTGTTTATTTGTTGTTGCTGTTGTTGTTGCTCTCTCTCTCTCTCTCTCTCTCTCTGTATATATTATTAAAAACATATACTCTATACATATCATAAAAAACATATACTTTCTCTCTTCTCCCTCGATCTCTCTATCTCTCTTTCTCTTTCTCTCGATCTCTCTCTCTCTCTCTCTTTCTCTTCCTCTCTCTCTTTCTTTCTCTCTCTCTCTCTCTCTCTTTCTTTCTCTCTCTCTTTCTTTCTTTCTTTCTCTTCTCTCTCTCAGTCTCTCTTTCTTTCTCTCTCTCTCTCTCTCTTCCTCTTCCTCTTTCTCTCAATCTCTCTCTCTGTCTTTCTTTCTCTTCCTCTCGATCTCTCTCTCTCTCTCTCTCTCTCTCTCTCTCTCTTCCTCTTTCTCTCTCTCTCTCTCTGACCTCGTAAAAAATATTGCAACTCAGCATTCCCTAAAACCACAGCATGTTATTCTTGCAATGAAGCTTTCAGTGACCTAAGTACCGACCTTGCACACGTCCATATACTTGTCTCGGTTTGCTTTTATGTCTGAAGCCAATGCAAATACGCTACGCGATACATTAGTAAAAAATCTCCATGCCAACCAAATCAGCACCTGTCCACATCTGCTCGAGAA
The DNA here is from genome assembly GCA_019918135.1 of Paulinella micropora. NCBI lineage: Eukaryota > Cercozoa > Imbricatea > Euglyphida > Paulinellidae > Paulinella > Paulinella micropora. Next base: position 101,224 of record WBZZ01000424.1, read on the forward strand.
AATTGGCAGGCAGTCAAGATATGCTTGCCCTTCCAACTCGATCCTTTCATCTTTTTTATCACCAAAGGTGGTTGAATGCAGGCTCAAACTTCAAAAAAAAAAAGTTATGCGGCCGCGCCACTCGCGGGAGCTTACCCGTCAGTTTCCGGCCAGGACCTGTGCAAAAAAACAGGAGAAAAATCGTGCCTTTTTCCAATAGACCCCCGTCGATGCCCAAAATGATTCACACTCGGTCGAAAAAGGCATTTTTTAAAAAGTTGATGGTGAGGTGAGTTTTGTCTTGTTTCTTGGGAACGAGGGCAGGGGCTTACAGGAGCGTTGGTGGATGATGTGTGTAGGTGTTTTCCTAGTGACTAATGTTTTTTTCAGGGGAAAAATCAGTTTGTTCGTAAAGTCACAACTCTTGGAAAAAAGTTCAAGACATTTCTTGGCGTGTGTTGATATGGTCGCCATGCTCGTGATCCCTGCCTCGTCTCATCTGTTCTGCTTGGCACAAAGTTGCGCAGTGGCGGTGTGGTTCCTGCCCTAGGGTGATTTTGGAAAGTTCGCTTTGCTTTTCACAGGGGATTGACAGAGTTGATTTTTTTCCTGTTTTTCAGGCTGCTGTCTTTCTCTGCTGTGTTTCGTTGCTAGATGGCGACTAGCAATGCAATCTAAATGTGTTTGCAGATGAATATACATATTTGTCGATGTGAAGAAAGAAAGGTGATGTTTGTTTCGACACTTGTTGCCACAAGATAGAACCAGCAATTTTGATTATTTGTAGATCATGGCGACCGCTCGTCGTTCGTGGCTGCTATCGCATTCGTATGTCGTTGATACAGCCGTATTATGCTATGTAAATGTTGCGTTGAATGTTTCTCTACATTTCAGTAAATTGCGTTAAAAACAGAGAGATGTTGTGGTTGTGCATACGATGTCATGATATGCCACACAGACAACTCGATCGCAAGACACATACACAAAGCTTGCAGATGCATCAGACACACACACTTACATAAAAAATGTCTACTCACTCACAACATAACATATTACAAGTTTATTCACCTACACACTCATTCATGCTTCCACTAGAAACATTACTACTACTACTACTACTACTACTACTACTACTACTACTACTACTACTACTACTACTACTACTACTACTACTACTACTTACTACTACTTACTACTACTTACTACTCTTACTACTATATTACTATATACTACTACTACTACTACTACTACTACTACTACTACTACTACTACTACTACTACTACTACTACTGTAATGCCCCAACGATAGCTCGTAAAAAGTCAGTAATACAACCAAACACATTCCTCAAGAATGAGAATGATGTCTCGTTGTATTAGCTCAGTGAAGCCAAAAAGGAAAACGGCAACAGACCAGGAATAAAATGGCATCAGGTCCAATCCGGACAAATAATACTAAAAAACAAGCTGGTGCACCTGTCACCAGGAAAAGGTATTTTTTACCTGCTATCAGGGGGGTGATGCCTACAGTACCCCCTCCCGATTTTATGAAGGAAATAGCATTTTCGTCATACATCTTCTGATTTCTTTCTGCAAATAGTATGCGCTATGGAGTCATGCCACACAGCGCATCGACCCACTGATAGACGCTAAAAGACGATAAACATATCCTCATACTGCACGTCAAAGCGGATTCTCTAGCCTTTCTTGTAAATTTTGAACTCCTTCCCCTCAATTTCTTTTTTTTTCTTTTTTTTTTCAGCAGTATGTCAAGAACAAACGTACAATTAATAAAAAAATACAAGCAACGTGGTGCTGTAGTACGATTCCCCCTTTGATCTCCTTCTTCTTCTTATCATTATCATTATTATTATTATTATTATTCACATGGAGATCGTAAGTACATTGTCTTTTTTAATGACATACCCTTGTATAAGGCGGATATCTTATAATATAGTATTAGGGGGCCAGTCCTAATAACTATATCCGAAGTCGAGGTGTATGTACCCGACCCTGCGATATACCGACACAAGTAGAGATTGACCGTGCTCAGGTACGACAGTATATAATCTATCGTAAAAAATAATTTAATGAAAGTTTCAGAGAACATTTCATTTTCGAGAACATCATCACAGGACTTGGAAAGGGTCATACCCGGGAACATCATCGCTCAATACACTAGCGATCCTAGTATACGGTGTAGTATCATCGTCGATCGACCTTTCGCACTCGTATGTTGCGATCGAATGCCAAGTTATATCACTGAGTCTTTTTAATATTCATATTGATAACTGATGATGCATGATCAAATCATGATACGCCGTGGGCAATCAATCAGTTTATTTGAGACACATAAAGAAAAATAGTTTCTTTGTCACTGCCTTCGTCGTCTGGCGCGGATTTCTTTGCCTGGTGGAGGACCACCAACAAAAGTCAGATCGAACTTTGACTGTTAGAGAATGTCCCAGATCTTATTAGGGATTCCGCCCAACGATAATTCAAAAGGGACATCAAGCACTCCTCTTGGCAGTGTCTGAATGGTCCACGCAGTGTAATCCTTGTCTCTGGGAGTAATTGTATCATCCCATGTCTCGAGACTTTTTGCGTCTTTATATACTGGCAGATAATGTCTTGCCTTTGGAACCTCAACCGGGTCCATACTTCTCCAAAACTGGAGTATCGGTTGTACTATCTTTGCGGCTGATGATATTTTGAGTGTCCGTGTGACACGCATCTGTCGTGGGACCGCCACGACCCGCATCAAGTATAAGTCTGAGAGAGTGTCATCAGCGACATGTTGTTCCGCTGGTCTCATCAGATAGAAAACATTTTTCACCCATGCGATGGTTGCTATCGCATCGCCTTCCTTCCATCGCTCATGGACAATCTCAACGTTGCCCGCGTTTGGGTCAGTGTCCGTCCCCTGCTCCTCCTGGTGGACGTCCTTTGATCCCATCGACCTCATCGCCTTCCTCGGTTGGTCGTTTATAAGATCATTCCGCGCTCTCCTTAGCTGCGCCTCTGTGATCTTCTCCTTCTTTCCGCTATGCTCTCGCGGAGACTTGGACTGAGTCCCCACCGCGCTTATGCGGTCAGTCTTCTCCTTACTGTCCACCTCACTCTCCTCCTTCTCAGCTATCGGTGCCCGATAAGCATTGTCTTGGTCTATGCCAGCCTCCTTGTGGATGGGCGGCACCTCTTTGAAATCATCCTTCATCCGTTTTAACGCCTCCTCAACAGATTCATCTTCCAGTAAGAAGGGATCATACTTAATCAGCCTTCTTACATTCACAATTTGCACCTTCCCTCTACCCCTGATCTTGTAATTCAGAGGTCCCGTCTGTTCCATAATCTGATAAGGTCCTTTCCAGTGAGTGAACAGCTTAGAGCTGACTCCCTTCGGGACTTGAGGATGGTACAATAGTACAATATCCCCGACCTGGAACTTGATCTGATCCAAGTGCGCTTGTCGCACCCCTTCAGCATCAGTCTTTCGGCGCTCCGCCTCTCTATGCGCCCTGACTATTGCTCCGCCTCCATCTTCACTCTAAGTCTCATCCCAAACAACTCATTCGCATCCGCCCAAGTGTCTTTTGGGTGAAGGAGCGAAGTCGGGATATCAGGCTCACGCCCATATACTAACTGATATGGCGAGATTGAGCTCTTCGAGCCTCCTAACGCCGTAGAGGGTAGACAGTTCATTGCAAACGCAAATGATGGTGCTGCCTCGACCCATGCTCTTTGATTCTCCTTCTTCGTGCAATACATCTTTAGTGAGGCTTTGAGGGGTCTGTGTACCCGCTCGATTTTCCCATTTGCTCGCGGGTTATAGGCAGTAACATATTGCCATTTCATCCCGTAATACTTAGACAGTTTGTCGATGACCTCGTTATTAAAGTCCGAGCCTCGATCAGAACATATCTTTCTTGGTACTCCGATCTGTGAGATGATCCTATCGATCAGCGCTTCGGCCGTCGTCTTGCCGGTAACGTCTTTGACAGGGATGATCCACACATAGTTGGTGACTCTGTCAATAGCCGTAAGGAGGTATTTGTAACCATCCTTCGATTCTGGGAAAGGTCCCACATGATCAATGTGTATAAACTCAAACATCCCCGCATGAAGAGGAAATTCGCCAATCAGGCCGAAATTTGCCTTCAGTGGTGTTTTGTTTATCTTGCACGGGATGCATGCATCCACCGCCTGATTTATCTCCTCCTTCATCTTCTTCCACCAGAATCGCCTCGCTACGAACATATGAGTTCGTTGTCGACCCCGATGCGCCAAAAGTGGGCAATTGTGGGCTGCGACAAATATAAATCGTCTCAGACTCTCCGGTACCCAAAGGGTCCATTTGTCCGGCTGTGACGCATAGCGACCGTGAAGGCCCTTGTACCACAGTAGACCATCTCTCCATCCCATCTCCTTCATCTGATCTTTGATCACTTTCGTCATCCGTAGCTCATCCGGGTTCTGATATAACTGTATCAGTTCTTTAAACTCCGGATCTTGAGCCTGTTGTTGCCTCCATGCGGTAGGCGAGGCTATATGGATAGTACCATCTTCTAGCCGTACCCCGATTCTTTCCGGGTCATCGTCTAGGTCACTTCTCCGCTCTTGAGGAGGCTCCGCATAAACTTCCTGCGTCTCCTCTTCCTCTCTTATGTTCGCCTTCGCATTCTCATATACCTCATAGGACCACTCAGCGTCCTCCTGGGTATGTAGCTCACAACATATCCCGTGATCCGGGCCTTGTGGACTGTACCGTAGACCTGTGCGGTCATATCGGACTCCACTCGCCATCTCCATCGCCTCAATGTGGCTGACCTCATACACCTTGTCAGTGGACAAGTCTTCCATCTCCACCGTGGACACCAACGCCGATACTTCTGAGTTAAACTCTAGCCTAGAGAGGCTATCAGCGACTCCTCTTTCTCTCTCTTTCTCTTTCTCTCTCTTTCTCTCTCTTTCTCTCCCTCACACACACACACACTCTACCTCTCTCTCTCTCTCTTCTCTCTCTCTCTCTCTCTCTCACTCACTCTCTCTCTCACTCACTCACTCTCTCTCTCACACACACACACATACTCTCTTCAAGTTTTCACCCTCATCTCACTCACATACATACAGACGCACGCTCTCTCTCTCTCTCTCCCTCCCTCTCTCTCTCTCTCTCTCTCTCTCTCTCTCTCTCTCTCTATCTATCTCTCTCTATCTCTCTCTTTCTCTCTCTCTCTCTCTTTCACACACACACGCACACACACACACACACACACACTGTTTCACTCTCATCTCAATAACACACATACAGACGCACGCTTTCTCTCTCTCTCTCTCTCTCTCT
>WBZZ01000425.1:0-27500 GCA_019918135.1 Paulinella micropora
AATACTGGTGGCACCGACGGGAATCGAACTGGCGACAGGGCCCAGATGGTAGAACTTGACCACTGGGCTATCACGGTGTCCATAATAATAATAATAATAATAATATATAATAATAATAATAATAATAATACTATATCTGAGGCGTACTGATGCAGCTAATGGCATATCCTCAACGGACATAAGCCTCCAATACCCTTGTTCGAGGTCCTCCACCCCCCCGTGTCAGTCTCTCGCCTAATGATCGGGGCCACCGATGGAGCTCCTGAGGGCAAGACTGCACTAAGCCGAGGTTATTCCGCAGTCCCAGCAACCTCTTGCAAGACGTCACCGAATGTGCAAGTGCATACACCAAGCGCGGTTGCTAGAGCTGCCTCGAAACCCCACCATAACAATCTGGTGTCTGCTGGGTCCTGGGCTATCAACCAGCATATGCGGAGTTTAAGATCTTTTACGCGCGCAACGACCCTCCTCCCCAGCATCTACCACCAAAGGGTTTATGAGTTGGCGTCACAGTTTTAACGCCTTGAGGCATGGGAATCTGATATAATCATAATAATAATAATAATAATAATAATAATAATAATAATAATAATAATAATAGTGTATCTCCTGCCAATTGCTGAGCCAAAAGGCCATGTGCATCCAGTCCTCCATTCCATAAGGAAAGTCTCCACACCAATCGGTGGAATAAAGGAAGTGACGGCATAGAACATTACTCTAGGAGCTTTATACCAATCAGCCCATGGAAAGGACCGATGGCCTATGTACTCCCTAATAATAATAATATATAATAATAATAATAATAATAATAATAATAATTAATAATAAAAGAGGAACAGAAGAAAAAGCTAATAATAATAATAATAATAATAATAATAATAATAATAATAATAATAATAATAATAATAGTGCTTCTCAGTCAATGGCGAATGCATTTCTGCACATGTGTCCTCCATCGTCTCACCCGCGAGGGGAGTACGAAGATTTGACAATAGGCTCTACTGACATCCCGCAAGGCAGCTCCAAGCCGTCCAGACAGACCAATACTTTCAAAGAAAATATCCTTTGAAAAATACTGGCACCGACGGGAATCGAACTGGCGACAGTCCCAGATGGTAGACTTAACCACTGGGCTATCGCGGTGCCACATAATAATAATATAATAATAATAATAATAAATAATAATAATAATAATAATAATAATAATAATAATAATAAATAATAATAATAATAATAATAATAATAATTAATAATAATAATAATAATAATAATAATAATAATAATAATAATAATAATGCTTCTCTGTCAATGGCTGATGCATTTCTGCACATGCGCCTCCATCGTCTCACCGTGAGGGGAGTACGAAGAATTGACGATAAGCTCTAATGACACCCCCGCAAGGGCAGTTCCAACACTTCCAGACGGGCCGGTATGTTCAATGAAAATACTGGTCCAGAAATAGACGGTATGTTCAATGAAAATACTGGTGGACCGACGGGAATCGAACTGGCGACAGGGCCAGATGGTAGAACTTGACCACTGGGCTATCACGGTGTCCATAATAATAATAATAATAATAATAAATAATAATAATAATAATAATAATAATAATAATAATAATAATAATAATAATAATAATAATAATAATAATAATAATAATAATAATAGGCTTCCTCAGACTATAGCATCAGATCCAGATCCTGGACATGTGCCTCCATTGGGTCACCGGGGTCAGCCGATCCCAACGCATTGTCAGAACACCAAACAGACATAGCAGCAACAGCAACAGCAGGGGCAGATGGGGGCTGTGAAGTGCATGAAGAGCTAGATGCGAGGGTGTTAGCTGAAGAGAAGAACTCGGAGACACTACGCTGCGCTCCCGAACCCCTCTCTCTAGCCAGGACGTCCACTCTGCGCGGACGGCCGCGCCGCGCAACATCAACGTCACTTGGGGGAGAGGGTGGGACAGAAGCTGATGGAACCTCAGTGAGGTCAATCACCTCCTCGCCCCCATCCTCCACCCCAAGCTCCTCCCTTTTACCCTCCCTAGCAGACCAACACTCAGACACATATGATCCAAACAACACATCCAACTTTGGAGGGGACGCAACGCTGTAACCCCTAACAACGCAGCAAGCCTAAAGTTACTGCGGAAGCGCGACTTCCCCTGAAAAAACTTACAAAACAATCGTGATTGATCCACAGGCGACATATCATCCCAACCCTGCCGCACAGAGCCCTCCCGCTCCCGCCCAAGCAACACATCCTCCACCACAACCTCACCGCCTACGACCTCACCACCCTCCTCACTCCCTCCATCCCCCTCAGCACCCCCACAGCCATGCCACCGAGCCTCTGCATACTCAGCAACAGCTGCTTACGTCTCGCCTCATGCATGGGGCAATCCCATAAGAAGTGCGCAAGGGACTCATTGACATCATCATGACAACAGAAGCAGCGAGGGGACATGCCACTGACCAACTTGCTGCGGTACAACCGAAGGCGGTTGTTGCAGCTGAGCAACCTTCTCCGAAGCAGATTATAATGCGCATCATCAAGGGCTACCCATCTTGGGAACTCCTTAGTTCCAAAGACTTGTCTTAGGATGACTCGCAGGCCATCAGTAAGATCGCTGCCTGCCTCTCGCTTGTCCCACATCAGTTGCTGCACCATCTTGACGTCCTGCTGAAGGGCCCACTTGTCCACAGTCGAACTCCAACCCTCGAGGTCCTTCTCTGAGCTATTTAGGAGCTCCTGAAGCCCTTGTTGTAGATCCATTGAGTCCCTGATAGCGCCTTCGGCCTCCGCAGTCCAGTCGGATTTGACTTGAGATGCGATGACAGGAAATCGCTTCTCCGGTAGAACACGCAGCCGTCCATAGAACTTCAGTTGCGCCGCCCGCCGCAAACGCTCCGCACTCAAAGAGCGCGCCAGAAAGAGTGTAATCCACTTGCTTGTCTTAGGGCTGATGCCGAGAATCATCCTCATGGGGCGCAGCATTGCTGCCTCCAGCTTGGTGAGCTGCGATACGGGGGCACGCCAGACATCGAAGGCGTACTTCAGCTTGGCCCCCACAAGTTGATTCCAGCACATGAGACGATACCTAGCTTGTATCTCACCTGCACACCACAAAGAGTACCAACCTGCGGTGGCGACTTCAGTGACACGCGTAGCCCGCAGGGCCTGCTCCTTCCACTTCAGGTCGTCGGTGATAACCACTCCCAGGTACTTGTACTGACTGGTGACACAAAGCTTCTGGCCGCGAAACCACACCACGGGCTCACCTCGCTCCCTGATACTTGGTCGTTTCGCCTTGCTCGACGTGTAAATGGGCATGATTTCCGTCTTGCCGGGCTTCAAGTTGACTTCCAGCCGGTAATCTTCCGCGAACTTGGCCACAACATTGACCATCTTCTGGAGCTCGGTGCGACTGTGAGCGATGAGGGCCACGTCGTCCGCGTATAGAAGTGCCTTGATGTCGTTCAGCCGCTTCACATCCGTGATCTTGAGGGCACTCGCCAGCCGATCACACAGCTCATCCATAAAGACGTTGAAGAGTGTGGGAGAGAGAGGGGACCCCTGTTGGACGCCTACACCCTCCAGTACTTCGGGGGTGAGTGCTCCATCAACTAGCACTTGCGACGAAGTCTGCTCGTAGCACCTGCGTAGCGTGCGCCAGAACTTGCCCCTTACACCCAGCTTCCAGAGCCTCTCAAATAGGCCATCTCTCCAAACAGACGGGAAAGCCTTGCGTAGATCGACGAACAGGAACATAACGACTCCCGCTTCTGCTGCTGACGCCCCTTCAACCTCTGCCAAAGGGTAAAGACCTGATCCGTAGTGCGACGCCCCGGGCGGAAGCCTCCCTGCTCTGGACGTAGCTTATCCGGGCCATCCACGAAGAGCGTTAGACGAGTAGCTAATAAGGACAGATACAGCTTACCAAGGCAACTAATAATCGAGATATCCCTCCAGTTGTCAGGATCCGTAGGATCCCCACCCTTGGGGATATTGACGATGATTCCCTTGCCCCAAGCTTTTGGAGTCCTCTCGGCTTCTCGAATCCAGTTGAAGTACTGCGTTAAGTAGCCATTGATGTAGGCGCCGCCATACTTGAGCATCTCGTTCTTCACTTTGTCCTCGCCACAAGCTTTGTGGTTATTCAGGGCACGTTGCCTTGCAAGGACCTCCTCTTGCGTGAACGGCTTGTCCAGCTCTTCGCAAGTGTCTTCACCTACTTCGTGCTCCTTCATAGCCCGGGCCACCTCATCTCTGAAGCGATCGTTCCAGTGGAACTGCCGCTTAGCTTCGGCTTCCTCCCACTCCAGCGAGCCTGCTTCTGCACAGCACTCCACCACAACAGCCGCACTTGCCGGATTTTCCCGTGGCTTCACCGAATTTTCCGAAATTCCTCCCACCGAGCGACCTTTTCCGGCAGCGTACACGCCAGTGAGCCATCCTCCCTTTGCACCGGCGCGGAGACCTTCGTTCTGCGTGCCCCGCCAAGCCGCTTCGCGAGTAGCCAAAGGCGCTTTGAGGATTGCTCGCGTTGACATTTGACCGCTTCTTCCTGCACTTGCTTGAAGGAGGCGGACTTCTTGGCCCGAGTTGCCTTCCGAATTTGCTTGCGGAGCCGTAGCCAATTCAGACGGGCTTCCGCATTCGATTCATCCCTCCTGTATGCTGCGTAGGCCTCCCGGCGCTGCTGAATGAGCTCCTTTAGCTCCCCGTCGAACCAATTGTTGGTGAAACGGGGTCGTATACATCTGGAGCCAAGGACCCGGTGCGCCGCCATTCGGAAGGACTGCGCCACTCGCTCGGTGACGTCATCTACCACCCGTTGGCTGTCGGCACCACCCGATAGGTCAAGCTCAGGCAGCTGATGCACTCCAAGCTTCTGTAGGCAATGCTGGAATACGTCATCGAACTTGTCGCGTAGATAATCCAGCGCTTGCTTCGCAGCGTGATCATTACCCGAGACACCAGCACCAATAAGCTTATCAACACGAAAGGACCTGTAAGGTTTCGCAGCCCGCTTTGGCCGGCGCTGGCCGCTCCACGTCAGTTCGGCCCATACTGCCTTGTGGTCCGTATCAAGATCATCTTCGCATACTCCGAACTTTGCTCCAGATGCCAAGCCAGGCGACGCGCAGATGTAATCGAGGAGGTGCTTGCCTGTGCCCATGCCGCGCTGCTCACGCCGGGACCACCAGTAGGACCCTTCCACTGGGCACGAGAAGCCGCTCAGATTTCGCAGGCCCGAAGCGACGAGGACAGCCGCGAGTCTCTTGCCGTTCTCCGAACGTACCGGTGCTCCCTTATCATCGACCTCCCCGTGCTGACCGACGATGCCCTCCTCTTTTCGGCTGCATACCGGCCCGAGCTTTGCGTTGGCATCCGCCACCGTGACCACAAGACCTTTGGCTCCAAAAAAAGCTATAGCTGCCTGCCAGGCCGCATACGCCTCTGACGACTCTTCTTCCTGCGTTTCCTGGGGAAAGTAGCCGTTGCCCACATAGATATCCTGAGCGCCGGTAACACCCGAGGCGATACGCAGCCACACTTGCTGCCGGTGGTCGACGGGGGCTGACACCAGGTTGCAATACGGACCAAGGAAGTTAGCCACCGCGAATAGAACCCCACCCTTGCAGCGATTTTTCTCGCTGACCTCCGCAGGTTTTCCAAAAATCCGGAATCCATCCAGGCTGCATTTGGAAAGTTGCTTCTTGCCCATGCGGTGCTCCTGAGCCCCGATGACTAGCCAGCCCTCGTGCTTGTAGAATGATGCCCATTCCGCCGTGCCTACGTTGTCGTATCCCGTTTTACCCTGCCAGTTGTGACTCGCGACGAGTAGCTTGAAGCCGGTATCGAACTGCTTGGAGCGGTGCTTCTTGGCTCGTTTCCGGACCCGACGGCCGCGCTTGGCTTCCGCCCTCGTGCTGCCCCCCTCTGCAGGTGCTTGCGCAGGTTGGTCCCCCACTGCACTGGCCGCCGAATGCAGGGGCACCACATGCATATCAGCACACTCAGACACACACTTAGGTGCATCGGCAGCCAATGCCGAAGACACCACCTGCACATCATCGACACATTCTTCATTCAGAGGCAAGACGCGATATCCCGTCGCAGCTTCCTCCTTCCGGACCGCCGCTTCTCCACGCAGATGGATGCAAATAAGCCTTCGGACACGTTCCCTGTCTCTGAACCTGCGCCCAAGGGCCACATTGACCCCTCTGCCGAAGAATTTGAGATGTTTGAGTTGCTGCAACGCCGTCTGCCTGCTGTCATCGTCCTCGTAGACCAGCTCCAGGTGACGAGACATTCGCTGGCCTTGCCACTCCATTACCGGGACCACCAGACCAAGACCGCTCATTTTGGAGGCGATCTCCTGTAGATTGGCGCGTTCTGAGAGCCCCCAGACAATCAGATTACGCCCGTCCTTGTCGTACCGATCTACCCGCCGGTACCGTCGAGGCGGCGGTGCCATCTGCCATATAGCGCCGCTCGCCTTATGTTGAAGCGCCGACCCGTGTGCCAGGTTTGGGGAGGAAGGATGAGGCGCAGCTAAGATAGCCTCTCCACGTGGTTCAGGAATTCCGTCATATACGCGAGCCCTCATCCTCCCATCCTGGGACATCGGGCCAGAGCCCGTCGAAGAGGCATTCACACGGGGATTGTCCAGGTCTTCGGCGATTCTACCTTGTCCCATAAGGGCCACAGTGGTAGCTCCGTGCTTCGCGTATTTGTAATCCATTGAGAGTAGTAGACGGCCAATGTCGCTGGCCATCACCGCCGCGCCTCTTTACGCCGAGGAAAGCGCCCGTCCATGCAAATAGCATCGGCGGTATCTGCAACACACACTACAGGCATTTTCGCCGGTGTCACTGGATGCTGCCACGTCGCTTCGTGCCCTTGGGCGCCCGCCAGCACCCCCAGCGTCACCAGAACCTGCCTCACGCACTACACACACTCTCCATCGCATCGCCAACGCCTCTACTCTCATGCCTTATGGACTTTCAGCTGCTCCTAACAATACACATCATGAGGTACGGGTGTCCCCGAGTGGAGCCAGATCGGACGGCATGCCGCTGAAACTCCTTCCCCCACGTGGGTATAGAAGGCGCGAACCTAGCGGTACCTATAGGGTCTTACAGACAAGTATAGTAATCCCAGCCGAAGCTGCTCAGTTAGAAATGCAACGGTGGAGGGTGTGAATGCATGGGGCAAGGCACGGCAACGCAGCAAGGCACTGGCAAGGCATTGGGACCGACTGAAGCCCCTCTCCAACGTGCGCTCATCATGTGTTCCAGTTAGGCAACCCCGAAGAAGCGAAGATAGGGAGGAGACAAAACCCAGATAGGATGAAGATAGGATTAACATGAAGCCGAAATGGAGCCGAGTTGGAACAGGTCAACTCAGCCCCATCTCGGCTCAATGTGAATCCTATCTTCAACCCATCTCGGTACTGTTTCCTCCGAATGCTCACCTCAACAAGATCACCAAACCGGAACTGGAAGCCCCCAGGCATTTACTCGGCAGGAAACTCGGCGAAAATGGGCTAACCAGGAAACCAGACCCAAACCAACAGCCAAGAAAAACGAGCCAACCAACAATCCAACAGACAACCCCACAACCTGCCTGGCCAAACCCCTACCGAGTAAATGCCCAGTTGAGAGTTGCGCATATCCCGGTGACCGCCCTCCCCAAGCGGTCACCTTCGTGGGGAGAGGCCCAACCACCTCCTCTTCCCATGGAGTGTCATCTTGTGCACCCCTCCAGTATAATAATAATAATAATAATAATAATAATAATAATAATAATAATAATAATAGTGCTTCTCTGTCAATGGCTGATGCAAATCTGCACAAGCGCCTCCATCGTCTCACCCGTGAGGGGAGTACGAAGAATTGACGATAAGCTCTAATGACACCCCCGCAAGGGCAGTTCCAACACTTCCAGACGGGCCGGTATGTTCAATGAAAATACTGGTCCAGAAATAGACCGGTATGTTCAATGAAAATACTGGTGGCACCGACGGGAATCGAACTGGCGACAGGGCCCAGATGGTAGAACTTGACCACTGGGCTATCACGGTGTCCAATAATAATAATAATAATAATAATAATAATAATAATAATAATAATAATAATAATAATAACAGTATGAAATAAATAAAAAAATGACAGCGCTTCCCGTTAGAGGGATTATACTCGGAAAAAAAAACAGACAGGGAAAGGCTCACTGATAGAAGGCCACACACACTAGCTAACTATACTAAAGCTAGTAACTAACTCCTTTCTGTAAACTATGCTACAGTATCCAGTAATAATAATAATAATAATAATAATAATAATAATTTACTATATCTGAGGCGTACTGATGCAGCTAATGGCATATCCTCAACGGACATAAGCCTCCAATACCCTTGTTCGAGGTCCTCCACCCCCCCGTGTCAGTCTCTCGCCTGATGATCGGGGCCACCGATGGAGCTCCTGAGGGCAAGACTGCACTAAGCCGAGGTTATTCCGCAGTCCCAGCAACCTCTTGCAAGACGTCACCGAATGTGCAAGTGCATACACCAAGCGCGGTTGCTAGAGCTGCCTCGAAACCCCACCCATAACAATCTGGTGTCTGCTGGGTCCTGGGCTATCAACCAGCATATGCGGAGTTTAAGATCTTTTACGCGCGCAACGACCCTCCTCCCCAGCATCTACCACCAAAGGGTTATGAGTTGGCGTCACAGTTTAACACCTTGAGGCCATTGGGCTGGAACTCTGTTTAGCAAGTGTGACTAGGTTTTAATAATAATAATAATAATAATAATAATAATAATAATAATAATGATAATAATAATGATAATAATAATATAATAATAATATAATTATAATAATAATAAGAAGAAGAAGAAAAGAAGAAGAAGGAGAAGAAGAAGAAGAAGAGAAGAAGAAGGAGAAGAAGAAGAAGATAATAATAATAATAATAATAATAATAATAATAATAATAATAATAATAATAATAATAGTGCTTCTCTGTCAATGGCTGATGCATTTCTGCACATGCGCCTCCATCGTCTCACCCGTGAGGGGAGTACGAAGAATTGACGATAAGCTCTAATGACACCCCCGCAAGGGCAGTTCCAACACTTCCAGACGGACCGGTATGTTCAATGAAAATACTGGTCCAGACGGACCGGTATGTTCAATGAAAATACTGGTGGCACCGACGGGAATCGAACTGGCGACAGGGCCCAGATGGTAGAACTTGACCACTGGGCAATAATAATAATAATAATAATAACAATAATAATAATAATACCAGTCTTGATAATCTAATCCGGATAGGAATGTGAAAATTCCTTTGTGGGCCCACACGCGAACCTTCCCCGAATCCAGAGGGGGAAACCCACTCAGCTGGTCATCCTCCTCTTCCTTCTTCTTCCTCTCCTCCTCCTCCATCTTCTTCCTCTCTTCCTCCTCCTTCTTCCTCTCCTCCTCCTCCTCCTTCTTCTTCTTCCTCTCCTCCTCCTCCTCCTTCTTCTTCTTCCTCTCCTCCTCCTCCTTCTTCTTCTTCTCCTCCTTCTTCTTCTTCTCCTCCTTCTTCTTCTTCTCCTCCTCCTCCTTCTTCTTCTCCTCCTCCTCCTTCTTCTTCTCCTCCTCCTCCTTCTCCTCCTCCTCCTTCTCCTCCTCCTCCTCCTCCTTCTCCTCCTCCTCCTCCTTCTTCTTCTTCTCCTCCTCCTTCTTCTCCTTCTCCTCCTTCTCCTCCTCCTCCTCCTTCTTCTTCTTCTTCTTCTTCTTCTTCTTCTCCTCCTCCTCCTCCTCCTCCTCCTCCTTCTCCCTCTTCTTCTTCTTCTTCTTCTCCTCCTCCTCCTCCTTCTTCTTCTTCTTCTTGTGCTCCTCCTCCTTCTTCTTCTTCTTCTCCTCCTCCTCCTCCTTCTTCTTCTCCTCCTCCTCCTCCTTCTTCTTCTTCTTCTTCTCCTCCTCCTTCTTCTCCTTTTCATCCTTCTTCTTCTTCTTCTTCTTCTCCTCCTTCTTCTTCTTCTTCTCCTCCTCCTTCTTCTCCTTTTCATCCTTCTTCTTCTTCTTCTTCTTCTTCTTCTTCTCCTCCTTCTTCTTCTTCTCCTCCTCCTTCTTCTTCTTCTCCTTCTCCTTCTCCTTCCCTTTGTCCTTCTTTTTTTGCTTCTCCTTCTTCTCCTTCTCCTTCTCCTTCTCCTGTCTCTTCTGCCTTTTTGCGGGAGGAGCTTCTCCCAATCCGTCGTCCCAGGGCACAGGCTTATTCTTGAGCAGGATCCCTACGATGCATGCATCATAAATACATACATACATACATAATACCTTGTGCATTGCAGGTGTAGCTGAAGCCGCGGACCAACTCCTCCAAATCGCCTTTGCCCTGCATGTTGCATATTAAATAAATAAGTGAGTAAGTAAGTGAGCAAGCATATACCAGATCATGCTTGCAAAAGACGGCGTGGGGAATCTCCACACAATCAAAGGGCAGCACGTCTGCAGACCCGTTGATTTTAAGGAACAATTCCCCACGCGAATTTTTGAGAATGGCTTGCAGAGTCTTGGCAATGTGCTTCGTAGACATGCCAGAGTCAGAAAGTGATCCTACACGTTGACAAACGAGCAAAATGAGTTGAATTCCAAAGACATAACTACCAGTCAGCGCCTTCAACCTTAAAATTTTTCTCGGGCCGGTCTGAAATTTGAACGTGTGGAAAGGGTCGTGTTATTATCAAACTTTTGTGCAGAGATTTTATTAAGAGCATGACATTTCGAGAAGATGTAACAGCATTCCCGCTCTTTCCCCAGCTCAGAATGAGCGGGAATGCTATTCTTTTTTTCTGTACACAACAATCTGTGGAAAAAACTCTGCACAAAAGTTTGTGAAAAGCGACCGGCATGATTTTGCATTTCCTTCCTACGTACTCTCAACTCATGTCATCCCCTGCATGTTTCTGCTGTAACGTGTTTGTTGAAGCTATAAATATCATTTCCTAACATTGCACGACCCAGCTTAATCTATTTTTCATAAACCAGCAATTCGATGAAACTCGTTTTTGGATTGCTGTTTTGCAAACTTTTGTGCAGAGATTTTATTGAGAACATGACATTTCGAGAAAATGTAACAGCATTCCCGCTCTTTTCCCAGCTCAGAATGAGCGGGAATGCTATTCTTTTTTTCTGTACACAACAATCTGTGGAAAAAACTCTGCACAAAAGTTTGTGAAACTGACCGGCATGATTTTGCATTTCCTCTTCAATATATTATTATTATTATTTATTATTATTATTATGGACACCGTGATAGCCCAGTGGTCAAGTTCTACCATCTGGGCCCTGTCGCCAGTTCGATTCCCGTCGGTGCCACCAGTATTTTCATTGAACATACCGGTCTATTTCTGGACCAGTATTTTCATTGAACATACCGGCCCGTCTGGAAGTGTTGGAACTGCCCTTGCGGGGGTGTCATTAGAGCTTATCGTCAATTCTTCGTACTCCCCTCACGGGTGAGACGATGGAGGCGCATGTGCAGAAATGCATCAGCCATTGACAGAGAAGCACTATTATTATTATTATTATTATTATTATTATTATTATTATTATTATTATTATTATTATTATATAGCATAGTTTAAAGAGGGGAGTTAGATACTAGCTTTAGTATAACTAGCTAGTGTGTGTGGCCTTCTATCAGTGAGCCTTTCTCTGTCCTTTTTTTTTTGTGAGTGATTCCCTCTAACGGGAAGCGCTGCCATTTTTTTCATGTGTATTTCAAACTTTAGGTATGCCATGCTGAGGGCTAGCAAGGCGCCGATGTATGTGGCACACCGTGGTGGTGGCTACGGAGTCTTTGCTCATAAATACCTTCCTCCTTCTTTTCAGCTTGGGCTCCTCGAACCAGGAGGAAAGTCTTTGCGTGCTGCAGATCATGCTGCATTTTCTGATCATTTCACTATGAAAATTGGGAGTTCCCTGCAAACAGGGATGCATCCAATTAAATTCATTAACGAATCGAGCAGGAATGCAATGCATCTCATCAACTCTTCATCGCAAGGGTTCAACAAGCTCGACGAGGACACTTGCCGACCGAACGTGAAGGTAAATTATGTTAGTTGTTACATACATCCATGCAATGTAAGTTTTTGTTACGTGTGTTGTATTTTTTCTATAAATATTGTTGTAAATAATGTCAGGCCAGCAAGGGTACTCCTATTGTGACTGTCACCACCGCAATATCGAAAGATCAAGAGATTTTGCTCAGCTATGCGCCTAATCCAGACCTAGAGATAGCTACGCTGCCAAGCGATGCACATCCGGTCTGGTTGAAAGAGGCTGCCAAGGAAGGAGCTAAAATCCCAGTTTTCCTGTTCGAGACTGACATTGGTCATGTATGTTTCATCGTTCCTGAGAAAGAACATCCGCTTCCACTTAAGTCAATTTCCTTGCTTCATGAAGCAAAGGTTGAACTTTTAGCGTCGGTCAGCAGTATTAGTTCTGATGGAAAGCAACCGCTCTCCAGGTCATCATCTATTCCGCCGGAAAATAAGAGGAAGCTTCTCGACAGCGTGTCCTCAATTTCAGATAGTCGCCGCACGCTTCTGCCCAGGGAAAGCTCGGACATTACAGTCATCACAGAAAAATCAAGCTTGAGTGATGCACAGGTAAAAAATAAATAAATGAAAATTATTACTGAGAAGATTCTTTTTTACAGGCCGGTGTTCCTGACGTTGATGCTAACCTCGACAGCTGGAAACAGTCAGACAGTTCTACTGTCACTACAGGATATGATGTTAGTAGCTGCAGCAGCTCTAGACTATATCTTCCTACTGGCTCATGGTAATTTTTTTTCTCTACCTGTCTATGTTCATGCTGGTTAATGTTCATAAGCGATCTTGTTTGCGTAGAACGTCGACGAAGAGTGTTCAGATACGGATTCAAACGGTGATGCTGCATCTATCAACCCTGGATTGCTTCCTCCTCTGGTCGGCGTGGACGATGCGGAATTATCCAACGAGCTTCGATTGAACTTCGACGAGCTTATGGAATCGAATGAGCTGTTATATAACATCATGAGATTATCACCAATTCCTTACAGCAGACCACGTAAGAATCCAACGCGCCCCTACACGATGAAAAGTCGCACGAAAGGTGCAGTGAAGCTTCAGAGACCGTCTGCGCTCCAAAAACTGTTGGGGGTCTAGCTACAGATCTGTCTGTCTGTCTGTCTGTGTGTCTTCTGTCTGTGTGTCTGTCTGTCTGTGTGTCTGTCTGTCTGTCTAGCTACAGATCTGTCTGTCCGTCTGTCTGTCTAGCTACAGATCTGTCTGTCTGTGTGTCTGTCAGTCTGTCTAGCTACAGATCTGTCTGTCTGTCTGTCTAGCTACAGATCTGTCTGTCTGTCTGTCTGTGTGTGTGTCTGTCTAGCTACAGATCTGTCTGTCTGTCTCTCTGTCTAGCTACAAATCTGTCTGTCTGTCTGTCTAGCTACAGATCTGTCTGTCTGTCTAGCTACAGATCTGTCTGTCTGTCTGTCTAGCTACAGATCTGTCTGTCTGTCTGTGTGTCTGTCTAGATCTGTCTGTCTGTCTGTCTGTTTGTATTCTTGTATGTATGTATGTATGTATTTATTTAAAAAAAATTAAAAATTAAGCACACAAACACACAAGACCAAACAACCCAACGAATACAATTCTATATTTTGATGAGCCGGACACTTGCAACTTCCGAAAAGCCGGACACTTTTGACTTCCAAAAAAGTGCAGTTCTTCTTGCCACCCGACCAGAAGAAGCCGGGGCCTGCCTGCCGCCAGCGTGTTCCAGTTAAGAGGCTTTTCCCTCGCCCCCCCCGCCACTTACCAAGGGCGTCCGCAACACGGGGCAAGGCCTGGCATCGTCGTCGTCGGCCTGCCAAGCGCTCACCTGCCACTCCGGTACAGCGGGCCCTGACCAACCCCGGCGAAAGGGTGGGGATCAAGTGGTCCCCCCCCCCCCCAACGGATCGTCCGCTAAACTCATCTGTCTTTTCTTTCCTACCGGCTGCTGACACTGCACAACGAATTACAGCTAAAGCCAGGGGGGAAACCCTTTTGCTTTTACTGAATCTTGGCTGGGATGGGTACGAAAAGGGGCTTCTTTAAGCTGGCCTGGGCACCTACGGTGAGCGGAACGAGCTCCTCCAGAGGCGTCCGTGCCGCCGTCCCTGGGTTACGGCGGTGCGCAGGGCCTCCGTTTCCTCTGGTTGCACGCCAGGTCTGCCCGGAACCTGCACGCTGGGCCCCGGCGCCCGGAGGGGGGCCGCCCCCCCCTCCACTGAGGGGGGCGGCGGGCCTGGTGGCGGACGGTGTGGCCTGGCTGGCACGGCCGCCGTGCCAGGGCGCACGTGGTCCGGGCGGCCGCCGGCGGCGGGGGTGCCGGCAGCGCGCTCCCCTCCGCGGGCCGGCAGGGGCCGGGCGCCAGTCGCCGGCGGCGGGCCCGGCGGGGGGCGGCGTACTCCGGCCGCCGGAAGGTGAAGGCGCGCGCGGTCGGACGGGCCACGGGCGGTGAGCGCCGGGGCGGGGGGGCCGGCAGCGTGGCCACTCCCCGCCGAGGGCGGGGGGCGGGTGCCTGGGGCGGCGGGCGGGCCGGCCGGGGGCCCGCCCCCCGGCGTGGGCGCCGGGCGGGGTGGCAGGGGGGGAGCCCCAGGCCGGCCTGGTACACCGGCCGACGGCGCGCCGGCCCGCTGGCGCGGGGGCGCCGGGCGCCGCCCGCTGCCCCGCCCAGGCCCAAGTTCTGGCAGGGGAGCCAGTTGATTCACCAGGCCGGTCAAGGGCCAGACAGTGTCTGGTGTCTGCGAGGCTGTCGCTGCCGGCGCACCGCTGCCCCAGGCCTGGCGCGGGCCCGCCGCGGCCTGGCTCTCCGCTCGGTGGCCCCGCCCGCGCGGCACGGGCGGGGCGCCCGCCGTGGGGGGCGCCGACGATGCTGCCGGCCGCCCCGCCGGCGTGGCGGCGGCCGGCTGCCTCACCACCACGGAAGCCGGACCAGCCCCCGGGGCGGGCGGTGCCGACGGCGCTCCTAGCCGTCCCGACCTTGGGTGGCGGAGGGACGGGGGCCCGCCCCCGTGCTGAGCTCCCCCGCCGGCCGCGTCCCGTGCTACGGTTGCCCTGCGCTTCAGCCAGGAACGCAGTGAAGGAGAGGGCGGCGCTGCGGCTGCAGAAGGCGATGGCCAGGCCGTACGGCCGGTCGCCGCCGGCGACAGCCCGGTCAGAGGCTGCACTATCGCACCAGCCCGCGAAGTGGGCAGCCCCGGCGGCGGCGGTGGAGGAGGGAGCGACGACGAGGCGGGCGGCTGGGGAGGCAGCGACGACGCCTCCACGACCCAGTCGCCGGCCGGCCAGGGGGGAGACGAGAGTGGCGGCGCCGGTGGGCCAGAGGTAGCGCCTGCTTGCTCCAGGAACCAGACAATAACGTACGCAATTATGCTGGCCTTCACGTCGCTGGCCACCGCCAGCGCCTGCAGCTGGTCGCGGCTCCCTGCCAGCCGCCCCACTAGCCGGACCCAAAAGGCAGGCCAGCAGAGCAACGCGCCGAGCAAGGAACACGTTTCTGGCGAGGCCTGGCCGAGGCCTTTGTGCAGCTCTGTCAGGCGGCCAGGCACGGTCCTATCTTGGTGCCAGAACCCCTGGCGCAAGCTAAGGATGACCTCCTGGAAGTGTGCCGTATGTTTTCGCAGGTTATTGTTAAAGAATTCCTCGGCACCCCTCGCTCGGCCTACTAGGTCCGGCACCGATGAGCCGATGGCACCGTGGACACGCGAGGCCAGCCGGCTCCAGACGGAGAAGCGCTGCTCTGGCGGCCTGGGCACACCCGTAAGCGACTCGCGCTTCTTCAACAGGGATTGATGGGCGCTAAACAGAACTAGCTTAGATACGTTTACCGCACTGTCACCTATACTCTGGATGGTTTCAAGCTCGGCTAAGGGGCCGGATAAGAACAACCTATCCCAGCAAGCCAGCGCAGTATAAAGCCTGGCTACTGGCGACTCGCGCAGGGCGTCCTCCTCTAGGGTGCTAGTGTCTAGCGCACACAGGCGTTCTTGTGCGTGCGGGCAGGCCTTTAGGGCATTTCCTGCTTCTCTAAACAGGACCGGCTCCAGGGCGAACCTCCTCTCTTGCTGGCCCAGCCCCTCGAAACTCTTTTCGTAGTCGGCCAGAGACCTTTGCGCACACTTTAGCATGCCGTACCTTTTATTGTAAGCAGGCCAACTGCCTAGCCGGCCCCTGGCCTAGCGCCCGTCCTTCCCTCTGTCCCAGGCCATCGCCCGCCTCACCCACTCGGGGGGGGGGGGGGGGGGAAGGAGGGGAAAGGGCTTTTCGCGCTAAGCGGGGCGCTCGCCTCGACGGGGGGGGGGGAAGGGGAGGAGGGGGTTTTTGCCCCCCGGGGCCGAACACCTCACGCAGCAGTGCTTGCTCCGCTGGCGGCCAGCGCACCGCCCGTGCCGGTGCCGTAGGCTCTCCCAGGCCTTTGCGCTGTGGGCTGAGCCTAGGGAAAGAAGGGAGAGCTCAGTAGAGAGGAACGTCAGTCTTTTTTTTAATCAACAGCCAGCAAAACGACAACACGCCCCGCGGTAGCCGGGGACGGGCGGGGGGGGGGGGGGGCGGCCGCGCCTAGTCCCGCGGCTGGGCGCCCAGCAGGGGCGTGAGGAAGTTGGCCCTGGATGCCCTGCCCGGCGAATTCCGCCGCGTAGCCCTTGAGCTGCATGAAGGCGTGCGGGTCCGCCCGCGGGCCCAGCGCCGTGCGGCCCCCTACCTCGTCCACCAGGCGGCGCTGTGCTACGCTGTACGTGTACTGCGCCCCCCGGCTGCAGATGCTCTGTTCGTGGGCCTTGGGCTTGAGGAGGCCGTGCTCGGTAAAGAGGCTAGTCTGTGCCTCCTTGAGTGCCTCCACTTCGTAGCCGACCCTCTCGCACGCGTACTGGAAGATCTCCGCGCACGGGTCGTCGGCGGTGTTGGTGCCCAGCAGCCCCGACGAGAAAGTGCCGGTCATGGACGAGAACCAGTGCGGGGGCGAGTAGTTGTACGGCACCGGCACGGCCAGCAGGTCCCACTCGTCGGGGGCCACGCGCCCGGCGTGCGCCTGCAGCCGCGCGATGCGCACACCCCCCCGCTCTCGTACCTCACGGACACGATGTTGGGCGCGAAGCGCAGCGTGCGATGGTCCGTGACCACCGTGCCGGCCTTGAAGCGCACCTGCACCGCCGTCTGGAACGAGTCCGGGTCGTTGGCGAAAATCACTTCGCTGTCCTTGCACACGACGCTGCACGTGCTGCCGCCCTGGCGCATAAACAGCGCCGAGCCGCCCACGAACAGCACCCTGGGCCGAAAGAGCACAAACCCTAGCGGCACGGGCAGGTCCAGGTCTAGCAGCTGCTCGAGGCAGAACAGGGTTACGGGCGTGGCCTGCAGCCAGGCAAACACCGGCGCGGGCTGCGGTCTGTCGGACTTGCCGTCGCTGCCCTCGGCGCCCTGCTGTGCCACGGCGGACACGATCGCCTCCTGGACCAGGCTGTGCTCGCGGCCCTGGACCCTGCCAGCCTCTTGTAGCGCGAGCATGTACGTGTCTCCCGTTTCGCTGTGGGTCCGGCCTTCCCGGAGATCTTCCGGCAGCGCCTCCCACGCCTGCACCGCGCTGCTGATGGCGAAGCGATAGTAGATCTCGCGCTGGAGCCGGTCGTGCGGGTTCGTGTTCGGCTCCCGGGCCCAGTTGTCCATCTTCTGCAGGAACTGGATCCTCCTGTCGTTGTCTACCAGGACACGAAGAGCATCTTTGGGGAAGAGCCGGCCAGAGTCTTGAGGGTAGACAGATCCTGTTTGTTGTCCTTGGGGGACAGGAGCTGCGACAGCGCCACGAAGGTAGGCTGCTTGCTGTCTACCTCGTCGCCCAGGGCGTTACCGACGTCCCAATCCCCTGCTCCCTGCTGGATCCCCCAGGCCCCGAACAACACGTCCCGGAGCGAAGGAGGCACTCGATAGTTGCTCTTCCGCATGTAGACGCCGACCGCCACCGAGGCCGCCACGATCTGCAAGAGCGTCGCTACCTCATCCTGTTCGAGCTCCTTTCTGTCCTCCGCGCGTACACACTCCAGCCAGGCCAGTGCCATTTCTTGCGGGTTGTCCCGTATGTCTAACAGCTTCTGGCATACGAGCGCTCCGGCCTCCGTGCACTTGCCGTCGCCTCCCTGGTTGAGTAGCTCAATGACCTGCGCGGCCTCTATCGGACTGTAATCCAGGAAACTCCGTACTGCTTGTGCCAGTACCCGCTGGTAGTGCTGGGGCAGGAGGGTGTACTTGATCTCGTCGTCTACGTGGAGTGCCCCCTCGATCGGGAGGAGGAGCCTGCTGATCCTTCCCCAGCCCCTGGCCGCAGCCAGCTCTCCCCGCGTGAGCTGGCCGCGCGCAAAGACGCCGAGCCGCACGCGGGACGTAGGGTGCTTGCCCTCGGCGTCGGCCCTGCGCGCCAGCCCGTAGCCGGACTGGGCGCGCAGCTGTTCCCACGTGTGGGGGCGGTCCAAGATCAGGCCCGTGATGATAGAGCGCATCCCCGCCTTCTCGTACAGCGTGCCCAGGTTGAACTCGTCGGCTCCGCCGCCGTCCCCGTGACCGCCGCCGCCACTGCCGCCATGGCCGCCCCCGCCGCCCCCGGCGCCGGGACGGCGGCGCCGCCCCCCGTCCCCCCCGCCACCACCCCCCGTCCCCAGGATCAGGCGCAGCAGTTCCCGGCCGGGCCCGGTCAGCAGGCCGCCGACCGTGTCGAAGAGGCCGCACTCGCGCAGGACGCGCTTCAGCGTCAGGTAGTGCAGCTCGGACGCTGCCGGCGGGGGGTGCCGTCTACGGCAACGGCACGGCCGCCCGCCGCCGGCGCCTAGCGCAGGGGAGCGGCTCTCTCTTTTGGGTGTTCTGGGGCGACGGCACGCCCGTCCAGCGCTGCAGCGACGCCGAGCCGTGCACGCACGCGTTCGCGGTGGCCAGCCTAGTCACGGTGATCGTGGACGGGCCCGTCGTAGACTGGGCCATGACGCCGGCCTGGCGCGAGGGGCTGACGAGTTTCGTCGAGCTGCGGCGCATCCACCAGTGGGGTGGGCTGCAGCTGGCCCCCAGCACGGGGTACCACTTCTACGGCGAGGAGTCGCTCGTGTCGCTGCCACCCCTCGCGGACCTCGACACGTCGCATGTCAGCAACCTGGCCTTTAGCTTTGCCCGCCTGTCAGCGAACGCGTGCTTCGACGTGTCGGGCCTGCGGACCGACTCGGCCGAGACGCTGCGCGCGGCGTTCGCGAACTCGCCGTGCCTCACGTTTGCCGACACCAGCGCTTGGGACCTATCGCAAGTGCGGGACGTGTCGTTTATGTTCGCCGGCACGGGTGCGGCGTCGATCGGCGGGCTGGAAACGTGGAACGTATCGCGCGTCGTGAACGCCACCGGCATGTTCGCGGACGCCGCCGCGCTGCAGGCCGACCTGTCGCGCTGGGCGCTGGACAGCCTGCAGGACGCCACCAGCATGCTGGCGGGCGCGCCGCTACTGGCGCGGAATTTCAGCGGCTGGGCCGTGAACTGGACGCAGCAGACGTGCCTGCAGCTAGTGGAGTCGGCGCAGCTCATGAACTGGCAGGCGCCGCTGGCGTGCCAGGCCTGGCTGCCCTCCGAGACGCCGTCGCAATCGGTCACCCCTACCCGGACGCCCAGCGGCTCGGTCACGCCCAGCGGCTCGGCGACGCCCAGCGGCTCCGCGACGCCCACCACGTCAGTGACGCCCACCAGCTCCGTGACACCCTCCGTGACGCCCACCACGTCAGTGACGCCCGCACCTTCGCAATCGCCCGGCGCCTCGACCACCTCAACCGCGTCACCTTCGCTGACAGCCTCGGCGACGCGCACCAGCTCCCCAACCTTGTCGGTGACGCCGACCAGCTCCGTGACGCCGGCGGTTTCTGTGACGCCCAGCACCTCGGTGACGCCCACCACCTCGGTGACGTTGACCAGCTCCGTGACCACCACCAGCTCCGTGACGCCGACCAGCTCCGTGACGCCCACCAGTTCCATGACGCCCACCAGCTCCGCGACACCCTCCGTGACGCCGACCGTGTCAGTGACGCCCGCACCTTCGCAATCGCCTGGCGCCTCGACCACCTCGACCGCGTCACCTTCGCTGACAGCCTCGGCGACGCGCACCAGCTCCCCAACCTTGTCGGTGACGCCCAGCACCTCGGTGACGCCGACCAGCTCCGTGACGCCCAGCACCTCGGTGACGCCGACCAGCTCCGTGACGCCCACCACCTCGGTGACGCCGACCAGCTCCGTGACGCCGACCGTTTCAGTCACGCCCAGCACCTCGGTGACACCCACCACCTCGGCGACACGGTCCGCGACGTCGACCGTTTCAGTCACGCCCAGCACCTCGGTGACGCCGACCAGCTCCGTGACGCCTAGTATTTCCGTGACGGCGACCATTTCCGTGACGCGGACGCCCACCATTTCTGTGACGTCCACTATTTCCGTGACGGCGACGTCCACCCTTTCCGTGTCGTCTAGTATTTCCGTGACGCCCAGTATTTCCGTGACACGCACACCCACCCTTTCCGTGACGCCCACCACCTCGGTGACGCCCAGTATTTCCGTGACGCGCACACCCACTGTTTCCGTGACGCCCACGATCTCCGTGACGCCGACGCCCACCCTCTCCGTGACACCGACCATTTCCGTGACACCGTCCGTGACACCCTCCCGCACGCCGACGGTCTCCGTGACACCGACCATTTCCGTGACGGCAACGCCGACTATCTCCGTGACGCGTACCATAACGCCCACGAGCACACAGACACCAACGAGATCTCCCAGCATCTCAACCACCGCGACGCCTTCCGTCAGCGACCAAAGCATTACCCCCGGGTCCAGTACCACAAATTCACTCACTGTCACTTTTAATAATCTCTATCTCGTCCAGTGCCCTACTTTTGTTAACAGAGATAATTGGGATACGTCTATACCTAATTACTACGGTGACCAGTTCTCGGTTTCCTGGACGAACTATGTCTCGCCTAACAGGGTTACCGTCACGGTTACACGTTTGGACAGTAGTGGGGGGTGGGGAGCGGTCCTGAAGTTTACGTGCAGGGGATACATTCTGTAGTAAAGAAGTAGGGGAGCGGCTGCACGCTCGCGCCGCTTGCATGTCGCAACGTGTACGCCGTCGCTTACATTAATTTAGTTAACGAGAAGAGCGGGGCAGCTCCGACTGGTACTTATTAAGACTTGGCTTTCACTTGCAATGGGTATTATATGTATATATATTTAATACTGAAAGGGTGTGAGAAACTGTATTGATAGCAAGAGTAAAAGCAAGGGTTGAAGTTGCTATCCAACTTGCCGATGGCAGGCAATGGCTTTTTCTCGCAACAGGACCTCTGCTGATGGCTGATAGTGTCTGTTGCCAGCCTAGCTTTCCTGCCGACCAACCCTGTACTTTCTTAGCCTTTCCCCCACACTCTCATTGCTAGTAGCACACGCCTACCACCCGTAGTGGTTATCCCTGGCGAGTTCCGGGTGGTGCGCTTGCGCCAGAGTGGTGTGAGGGTAGCAGAGTTTGCGGGGAGGTAAGAGGGTACCACAGGCTCTGAGGGAGGGAGGAAGGGTGTCTGTCTTGCCGGCAGGTAAACGCCACTGGGGGAGAGCGCCGTGCACCCCCCCCCCCCTCTCACTTTCCTTCATTCCCCCCTCCCCCGAGCTTACTCGATGTCGCTGCCGCCGCCGCCGCCTGCCCCGTCGTCGTCGGAGCTGCCGTCGTCCGGCCGGTGGTCTTCGCAGACGAGTGCCAGCGCGTCGCCCACGACGGCGGCCGCGGGCGCCTGGCACACGTGGCAGCTGCCGTTCAGCAGGCGCCGGCACAGTTGCAGCTCCGCCCGGGAGCAGACGTAGCACATGCCCTGCCACGCCGGGAACACGAAGAAGCGCGCCACCTGGTAGCAGCGCCGGCCGGGCACATCCGTGGCGCAGAGTAGGTAACTCCCGTCCAGTTGGTAGCCCTTCTTGCTGAGGGCCTCGGTGTAGCCCATCAGCGTGCCACACGCATGGCAGCCCCCTTCGGTGCCGTCCTCGAACAGCTGGTACTTATTGCGCCGGGCGCAGCCCTCCCGCACACAAGTCCACGTCCTACGCCACAGACACGCACAGACGCGCTCAGGCTTATAGAAACACGCGTGCAGCTACCGAGCCACCCGCACACGCACACACAGAGAGAGAGAAAGCGTTAGAAAGAGAGAGAAGAGAGGAGGAGGAAGCAGAGGTGAGTGGACTTTTTCGACTGTCGGTACATGACGAGGCCGGAGATGGTCCTACAGGGAACACGACAGCGATGGCACACCAGCACACACGCACACCAACTGGCACAGCAGTGTCAAGCAGCAGCGACGGGGCGCCCGCGGGCGACGGCCAAGAGGGACCGAGAGTTCAAGAAGGACGCCTCGGCCGCGCGCTGCTCACTCTCCCAATCGATGTCCCCCCCGGCCGGGCGCGGGGCCTTGCCGCCTGGTGGCGGCCGGCGCGGGACCTTGCCGCCTGGTAGCGGCAGGCGCGGAACCTTGCCACCTAGCAGCGGCCGGCGTGGAACCTTGCCGCCTAACAACGGTCTGGCCGTCGAGTCGCCTGGGGGGTGTGTGCGCGCCTGGCCTGCGTCACCGCGGTAGAGTTTCGACTCCCGCTCTGCCTTGGCCTCGGGGTACAGCTTTGACTCGCGCTCTGCCTTGGCCTCGGGGTACAGCTTCGATTCGCGCTCTGCCTTGGCCTCGGGGTACAGCTTCGACTCGCGCTCTGCCTTGGCCTCGGGGTACAGCTTCGACTCAGGGTAGCACTGTGGGCCGTGTGTCAGCAGCTGGTCCACTTCGTCCGGCGGGTCGTAAGGCATACGGCCCCGCGGATATCTAGGCTGGACGCAGGCTTCCGGGCTGCCCGGACCTAGGGGCGCGGACTCCACTGGGAGCTGTCCCACTACGGCCAAAACAGACAGCGAACATGAGCAACTGAACCTCTGTCGCAGCCGGCGCGGCGGGCGGGGGCAGCAGCAGCGGCAGAGCGCAATGGACCGGTAGGGGGCGAGCCGAACAGCAGCGGCAGCGGGGAGACGGGTGACAGCCCTGAAAGCCAGGGTGTGCGTATACGGCTGTGCGGCGTGGAGCGTGTGTGTGTAGGAGAGCGTGCTTGCAAGGGGAGAGGCGAGCACTAGGTCTGGGGACAAGAGTACCCGACAGGTAGATTTCCAGGGGCGAGGCAAAGCGCACCCCCGGCCAGCCAGGGCCCGGCGGAGGGGCGCCCCCCCGCCGGCCGGGGTGCTAGCGCTCTGCTCACTCGCGGGCGGTGCGTCCTGAGCAGGCGGCTCGGGCGACGCTAGCTCCGCCCCCCGGCCTCCGCCGGGTGCACCCTCGACCCCCGGGACACCCTCCTCTGGGCTGTCGGACTCCTCTGAGCTGTCAGAGTCCTCCTCATCCTCCAAAACACCCCCCGCTGGGCTCTCCGGCTCGGACTCCACTTCTTCTAGCTCCTCAAGCACTGCTTCTTCCTCACCCCGCGCACCTGCCACGGGCCCCGCTCCCTCCTCGCCCCGTGCATGTGCCGACGGAGCCGGGGATTCCGCTCCCTCGTCCCGTGCGTGTGCCGACGGAGCAGGGGGTTCCGCTCCCTCGTCCCGTGCGTGTGCCGACGGAGCAGGGGATTCCGCTCCCTCGTCCCGTGCGTGTGCCGACGGAGCCGGGGATTCCGCTCCCTCGTCCCGTGCGTGTGCCGACGGAGCCGGGGATTCCGCTCCCTCGTCCCGTGCGTGTGCCGACGAAGCCGGGGATTCCGCTCCCTCGTCCCGTACGTAGGCCGCTCCCTCGCCCCGTGCGTGTGCCGCCGCCGCAGCCACGGGCCCCGCTCCCTCGTCCCGTACGCAGGCCGCTCCCTCGCCCCGTGCGTGTGCCGACGGAGCCGGGGATTCCTCTCCCTCGTCTCGTACGCAGGCAGCCCCCGAAGCCACGGGCCCCGCTCCCTCGTCCCGTACGCAGGCCGCTCCCTCGCCCCGTGCGTGTGCCGACAGAGCCGGGGATTCCTCTCCCTCGTCTCGTACGCAGGCAGCCCCCGAAGCCACGGGCCCCGCTCCCTCGTCCCGTACGCAGGCCGCTCCCTCGCCCCGTGCGTGTGCCGCCGCCGCAGCCACGGACCCCGCTCCCTCGCCCCGTGCGTGTGCCGCCGCCGCAGCCCCGGGCCCCGCTCCCTCGTCCCGTACGCAGGCCGCTCCCTCGCCCCGTACGCAGGCAGCCCCCAAAGCCACGGGCCCCGCTCCCTCCTCACCGCGTGCGTCCACAGACAAGGCCACGGGCTCGACTGGCTCGGGCGGGGTCTGGCGCTCGAAGATGTTGTTCAAGACCCGACGGGGCCGGCGGGGCGGAGCGTAGAGAAAGTCGGGGGCCCAGTGCTTAGGCCGGCCAGCTACTGCTGCCAGGCGGGCAGACCGTGGCCGTCCTTCCCGGGCCGAGGCGGGGGTCGGCAGGCGGCCCTCGGCGCGGCTGCTGTCAGTCTGCAACAGCCAGCCACAGCACACCGTGAGTTGCACGAGGCACACCATGAGTTGCACGAGGGGCATGCTCTTGCCTGCCTAATCCTTCGCCCTCTGGCTGCTCCCGCCCGCAGACAACGCACACTGCTGCCGCCACTCTCTTTGCTCCAGCCCTGGCCTCTGCTAACAAGGAAAACAGACAGCGCGGGTAGTACCTCTGGGGTGGCAAGGGGAGGGGGCACCGGTCCGCCTGGTGTGATGAACGGTGTCCGTGCACTGGACTTCTTGTGTTCCCTAGCCGCCGCACGCCGTCTGCGTCCGGCGACCGTACCCTCCGGTTGCCCCTCGGGCGCCAGTGATGGTGCAGGGGTGGTTGAACGAGCTCGGATCGCCCTAGTGGACCGTCGTCCTCTGCGGCTGGACATCAATGAACCTGTGCAGCACAACCAACAATAGTCAAGTCAACGAGGGAGAAGCATGCCCCGCCACACTGTCCCTTCACTGTCCACCCCCTTTCCTCCCAACCGAGGTCTGTCACTGTCCCTCTGCCTGTGCGTATGTCTCTCTGCCTGGGCGTAGGTCTCTCTGCCTGTGTGTATGTCTCTGTGCGTGGGTGTGCCTCTGTGTGTGTGTGCCTCTCTGTATCTCTTCCTCCCTCTCCAGCACAGAGCAATGTAACGAGTGCAGAACAGACAAGAGCAAACTATTTCAAGAACTCGGAGGTGACGGTTGCTTCTTCAAGAACTTAAAGGATAACGGCTAGCACAAGCGAGCATAACCGACACATCGAGGGTGCACCAAGAAAGCCAGACGCGTCTACCCCCTCTTTCGATCCCCCTCTAGCCATGGAAGCACACGAGCCAGGACAGGCTGACGAGCCAGGGCAGGCAATAGCAGACATTGCTACAGTGGCCTCGGGTAAAAAAATCCTCAAGCTCCCAGACTTGTCTCTGGAGTGAGTTCTTAATCGGACCCTCCATTGCCAACCATTCCTCTTCTTGACAGCACTACACTGAATCCTGGTTATGTTCCTGGCCACCACACCGCTTGCTCTGCTGGCATATGTAGTGCCTGAACTTGCTGCAAAGAGCAAGCTTCTAAGAAAAGAGCTTCTGTCCCAGGTACATGCACGCTCTATCTTGTGGCTGGCTTAGGAGCAGAAGTGGGCCAGAAAAACCCGTTTTTTCCGGTAGGTCTTGCCGATTCGAAACGGGCCGGAAGCCCGTCTCCCCGGCCCGTTTTCGAACCGAAACGGGCCAAAAACCCGTCTTTCCGTCCGGCCCGTTTCCGAACCGAAACGGGCCAAAAGCCCGTCTTTCCGTCCGGCCCGTTTCCGAACCCAAGCGGGGCCGGCAGCCTCTTTCTTTCGGTCTGTCTTTGGCGCTTTTCTGAGCCGATTCTCGCGGCTCTCAAAAAACACCGCTCTTGCGGAACCTTTGCTGGTCCTTCGATTGACTGTGTTATGTAGTGTACGGCTGTAAACAAGGTGTCACAGGAGGGGGAGGGCGAGAGCACAGGGGGTGCATAGTGCAAACAGTATTGTGGTGTGCAGAGGGCTAGTGTAGCTATTTTACCCACCTGGCCTGGGGATGCAGTTTTTCGTTAGGCAAGAAGTGAAGGGTTCGTTGGCGCAGGCCGCTGCTTCTACCCAGGAGCTCGTCCATATTGTCGGAGTCGCTTACTTAGCTAGCAGCGCCACTTCTCTATTTCACGGCAAACGTTGTGTAGTAGAGGGTACGCTGCTGGGAGCCTATGGTCTTGCTTTGTCTGCATCTGTCTTTCACCTTTCTCGCTCTCACTGCTGTGGCTGTCACACGTTGTGGTCACTGGTTGTGCTAGTGCAGCAAGTGCTGGCGGGCTTTCCTGTACCCAAGTGCGACAAGACTCTGCGTGAATTCCGGAACAGGTTCTTTTCACTCGTGCTAGGCCAGCTTCAGTACTACCTGGTGCTTCTTAGGTGTATCCTGTTATTTTACGCCTGGGATCAGGAAGAACTGACACGAAGACTGTTGTCTTTTGTCACTACCCAGAAGCACCGAGACGTATTCTCTTTGTTTGTTTCTGCCTGCCTGCGTGGTAACAACGTCTGTCTTTCTCTCTCTCTCATGGCTACCGCTGTTGTCTCCCCTGTGATTGCTGCCGGTGGCTACAAAGTGAGCGCACTTCAGCAGGCCCTCGTACAAGCAGCGGGAGCTGAAACACTGGCGTGCCTCGAGTACCTAACCGAGCACACACAGGTTCTCTTCTCGTGGCAGCTACTTACTTCCGATTGGCAGTTGTGTGTGAGTTGTGCTGTGCTGCGTGTAGGGGGGCAAACCCTGGACTGTCGCCTCGGTCGGTGCCTATCTGGCAGATAGGAGCACCTCTACTGGCTGGCAGCTGCTGCTAGCCAGAGAGCCTGTCCTAGTGGACGAGTGCGGTACGGTGCCCGCACTTGCCACCACTGTCGTCCTAGCCTTGGTTTGGTGATCAGGACTGTGTGTAGCTCCGAACCCCGCTACCGGTGGGCTGGACCTGCAGACCCTGGCTATGCTGGTGCAGGGCGATATGATTATCCTGGGTAGTCGCACGTTCCGGTTCTGCCCACCGCCTACGTACCTGCCGCACAAAAACACCTGGTCGTTTAGGCACAAGCTGCGTCTGGACGAGCAATGGCGCCAACACGCACAGGCCCAAGAACAGGGAGACCTGCACGCGCAAGGAGACTTATCTGCGTTTCTGCAAGGCGTGCAGGTCGGGGGCTGGAACGCTTGCGACCCCTTGGTCCCTGCACTGTACAATGCCCGGACCACGGTAACCCCAAGCTAGGGTTTGCTGCCTGTACTAACTCTACTTTTGCTTGGCAGGTAATGAGCTTGCTAGGCAACGAACCACAGCCTGTATTAATTATAGCACGCACGGTCCACCCGCAGGAGTTCATTTACGTGAACTACGGCA
>WBZZ01000425.1:32500-56297 GCA_019918135.1 Paulinella micropora
TGATAAAGACACTAATTTTAAAGTAAATAAAGTAGTAAATCCTGCTACATTCAGCAAACAATATGAAAACTTGGTGAATTCGTTTAATCAAATGGTTAAATCACAAGAAAAAGCCGATGGTGTGAAAGGATATTCTCTTATCGCACCAGCAAATGAAACTACAATTAATAATTTTATAGAAAAAATAAATACAAAAGATATTCCACCAAGTATAGAAAAGGATATAAATCTTAGTGTTGAAGTCCCGATCGCATACTCAGACAATATGGTAGTAGCAGATACTATTGGACTGGGCAATAACTTGCTCATACTTGATGATAAAGGTGCCCAAACGAGGCACTTAAAGGGATTTGTTAAATCGTTGAGAGAGAAAACTGGAAAGAAAATTAAACTTTCTAATTATGACGATCCAAAAGTTGGATGGGAAGAGGCCATCAAACAGGCACTAAACCAAGGTGCTAGTATATCAGACGTAGCAGATGCGGATGATATTTTGGATAAGAGAATTTACGAAGAAGTGAGGGGTAAATTGACACCAGACCAAATGAAGCAATTGGAAGATTTAGAATTGAGGGATGCGAGTGTGCCAAGAAAACAAACACAGATACCAACTCAACCACCGCAAACCATGCCACCGCAACCATGCCACCGCAAACCATGCCACCGCAAACCATGCCACCGCAAACCATGCCACCCGCACCGCAAACTATGCCACCGCAAGCAACACCAGCACCGCAAACTATGCCAGCACCCGCACCACCAAATCCACAACCAGAGTATGAAGGAGATGTTTATAAAAGTGGAACAAAACAGGGGCTCCCATTCTGGGAGGAGAAAGTTAAAGATGAAAAACTCAAAGAAATGATGAAAGAATACAAAGTTTCAGATGACCCAGACCCAGCAACAACACCAAATCAAGCCATGGTTGATAGCATGAGAAGCATTGACCAATTGGTTGATAAACTTATGGGTAAAACTCCCGCCGATGAAAGAGAAGATATGTTAGCACTTATTCGTTTTCTAATGCCAAGCGACCAAAACGGAGGTATCGGCACTTCACAAACAAACCCACTTATTAAAGGCAACGAACTAAGACGAGATCGCATGCTAGACACCAAGAATGATTTTGAATTGTTAGATAACACCCGTTATGGCAACACAAACAATCACTTTATGTTGAATAGATACAATAGAGCAGTTATCCAGACCAGAATGAAAGACAAAAGAGCATTTCCAAAAATGAAACGAAAACTGACCAAAAACTTCCCTGCTGAAATCCCGCGACAAGTCCAAACTCGTCCAGAAAGAAAGGATTTTAAACCGCTCGTCAATCCTCCAAGTAATTATGCTTTTGGTAGTCCTTACTCTCCTTATTTCTATAATTATGCCTCACCACCCCAACCCTTTGGTGCCGAATATGATAATTATAGATACAATCCAAACTATTTTCAAAACCCATAGTATAGTATATCTTATAATATAAGATTAGATGCCGAGGTCTATACGTAGAGGATTAATAGCCAACAAGTTGCCACGAAAAACACTTTTGAAGCAGAGTTTGGAGAAAACCAATATAGAAAAAGCACATGAGGAATTTACTATTGACAGGCCAGTAATAACAGAGTTAGATAGCAAAAAACCGCCCAAATTTCACAATGACTTGGAAATACAACCAATTAAAACACAAAGAGATAGTGTTGAATTGCTCCCTATTCAAAAAGAAGGAATATTGCCAGCAATGGGGACTATGGTTATATGTGCCAGCACTGGCGGGGGTAAATCAGTTATGATTTGTAATCTACTCGCCAAAAAGAACATGTTGAAAGGATTTTATGATAGAATAGTCGTATTTTGCTTAAGTCCATGCCCGATTTTGGAGGACACTCTCAAGTTAAAAAAAGAAGACATAATCAAAGAACACCGCCCAGAACTAATGCGCGAAATATTAACTAAACAAAAAGAACTGATTAAAACTAAAGGGTTTAAGAAGGCACCAAAGATATTATTGTTATTGGATGACATAGCACAGAGTAAAACCTTTCTCAAATCAGAAGTGCTTACTGAGTTGTTTTTCGCTTCAACACATGCTAAAGTGTCAGTCTGGGTAGCAACTCAGAGTTATACACAACTCCCGCGAAGAATAAGAATTAATTGCCATTGGATGATTATTTTTAATGGAGTAAGGCGGAGCGAACTTGACAGACTGGCAGATGAATATGAAAGTCCTTTTCTCACCAAAAAAGAATTTTACAATATGGTTAAGTATGCTACGGCAGAACCTTATTCGTTTCTAGCAATTAACAACACTGCCAGTGATAGAACAACCCAGTTTAGAAAGAATTTCTCTACTATATTACGATTAAATAAGGATAGAGATATGACCAATTTGTGATTGAATTCAATCACAAACTAATTTATAAACTAATTAAATTAAATGGTTTTTTTTTCTCCATAATATATGTCATGACGGAAACACCTAAATTATACAAAACTTGCTATCATCAGGCAATCGCACTTTGGCATAAACAAAATGCGCAAGGAAAATTCGTAACAATTCGTAAGGGATCGCCCGAATACTTAGCAGTAAAGACGATAGAAGCGGATATTAAGAGTGGCAAGATTAAGTGTCAATTAAAACCAAAGGTAAGCAAATCAGGAAGTAAGACCAATGAACAGCAACTAGACCAAATGCCAGATGAAGCATTAAAAAGAAAAATACCAGACATAGAAACGGCAAAAACTTCATTGCCTAAACCAAATGCCAAACCTATTGAGATGTCTCCAGCACTTAAGATTGAACAATCTTTACCCAAATCTTTCAATCCCACTCCTATTGCTGTGCCGAAACACACTACCACAACACCCGCAAGTAAGATAGAAGCAATGGAGGATGCTTCTAAGGAAACTCCGCCACCACCTAAAGAGGCTACTGAAACCAATGACATTAATGTAAATCAAGCCATAGCGGATTTAAAGAAAATGAAAGAGGAAAGAATTACACACCAGAATTTACAGATTATGAAAAAAATAATTAATGGTAATTGATAAAATATATTTTAAAGTTGATTTAAATTAAATTAACTTATATTATATAATGATTAAAAACTCAAGTGCTTCAAATCGTTTGCCAATTGACTTTATTAAGAAGATAAATGAAGCAAACCGACCGAAAAGTGATGGGTTTCAACTAAACCAGTTTGAATTGTGGAGTAGCAATGGTGCCCCGTTAGTTAATCAACCATTGACCGAGTTTGGCGACCTTGTCCCGTATGAGAAGAGCACTCTTCAAAACACATTAACAGACATTTCTGATAAAAAAGAAAATGCGGATGTTGTTGATTTGGACACTGCTGTTAGCAGTTTGGCTTATTTAAAGAAAGCAGTTGAGAATGCTGAGGCAAGAGAGTTTCAATTGACTTCACCACAAGACACAAGACTTGACAACATACAAAAATCTGTTGATATTATTAAACAATCCGTTTCAGGTGAATAAATAATTATTTTTAATTTCTATTATTATTTTTTTAGTATAGTAGCATCGTGAATTTTATCACCTCACACCCGCACACAAAAATGGAGAAAAAGGAGATTGAAGTTACTGAGGAGTTGATGACCCTCAACAACCTCAGATATGAGTTTCCAGCAAGTCTGGCTCTCTCTGAACAGGGAAGTATCTTTAAGAAGAACTTCGCCGACCAGCAGACTTATACCAGTGCATCGGGGACTGAAATGATTTTTACATTACAGGCAAGCACTGATTTTGTTTATGGGAAGAATTGCTATTTGTCGTTTGATATCAAGGCAGACAATTTGGTAGCCACTGATGGAAAGGATAATGTTGCTTGTGCTATTGGCTTTCAAAACACTCCCGCGACTGCTATTTTTGAAAGATTTTTATTGGAAAGTAAGGATGGTAGCGAACTTGAACGAGTTGAAGATTTGAACAAGATGGTGCGAAATATTCTCCCTTGGCAATATCCTTTTGATTACCGCCGACAGGCACAGATGGCGGGACAGCGAGAGTCAGTCAGTGTTAATGTTAATGCTTCTGATGAGTCAGTCGTTGATTTTGCTGTCAATGTCCCCACTGCTGGTAGTGTTGGCACTGGTAATTATTTGAGGGTTTGTATTCCTCTTCATTACTTTTCAGGAGTGTTTAATGAAGAAACTCTCATTCCTCCCTCTTTGGTTAGTGGTATGAGACTTCGTTTGACATTTGCACCGCCTCAGGAAGCATTTACCATTATTGGATGTGGTGATGGGAAAACTTCTTCTATTCCTGCTGGTTTTAGTGGTTCCGCTTTGACTTTCACCATATCAAATCCAGTGGTTATGTTGGAGACATTCTCTCTTGCTCCTGCTGTCCAGAGAAATGTTATGGAACAGATGGGAAGCAAGGATGGGCTCCCATACACTTATGAAACATATTACAATCAAAAGGCTAATCCTGCCACATCTGATGATTTCAATCTTCAAATAAATAAGGCAGTAGCACGTGCTCAGTGCTTGTATATAATCACGCAAAATGTGCTCGCTGACAATGCTAATATTGATAACCTTGGAACTGCTCAAATGAATTATAAGCAGTATCAGTGCCGTATTGGTGATTGGTATGCTCCGCAACAGAAGATGGAACTCGGTGGAAGCACCGATACTCTTGCCGCCGTTCAACGAGGATGCGCGGAATTGTATATCAACAATCTCCAAGCGACTATGGGTATTCGTGATGCTTACATGTCTTCGTCTGTTTCTCTTGAAAACTTTCGTAAGTATTATTCTACTGGGGATAAAACAGGACTTACATCTAACTCAGGATTTGCTACCATTATCCAGACACTCAATCAGTCGCCACATATTGGAGCATCTGGTATTGCTGTTAATAACTCACGAACTGCGGAAGTCACTCTTCGTTATGCGGCCGATTATAATGAAAATCGTGCAATCACCGCTTGGTTGAAATATGTTAAAGTCGCGGCTATCTATCCTAGCAGATGCGTGGTCAAACAATAAAAAAAATTAAAAATTAAAATATAATATAATATAGCAATGTCTTTTACTATCTCCAATCTTGAAGACGAAAAGCGAACCCGCAAAAATTTCCTCCTTCGTGTTTCCTCAAGCGATAAAACAGAATCCAAATCCGCTTCTACTCACAATGGCCGTTTCGTCGTTGATCTCCCAGCAACTGGTCGTAATATTGATATAATCAGTGCTTATGTCGTTAAAAGTATCTCTATCCCAAATGTTTTCCCAAACATACCGAGTTATGCCAACACTCTCACATTGATTAAAACAACTGGATCGGCTACAAAAACGGCAATCGTAACAGCAAATCAATACACCATTGATACATTTATTACCGCTCTTCAAACTGCGATTAATTCAGCAATTACCCCTAACTCCGTAGTTATAACTTTGAACTCCGTTAATAAATTGAATTTCGCTTTCACTGGTGATACATATGCTTTTGATTACGATAACAGCACGATTAGCGATAAGATAGGACTAACTGCTGATATCTCGGCGGCGGCGAGTAGCACCATGCAGTCTATAGTCAATCTAATCGGTGAAACGGCCGTTTATGTTCATAGCCGTGCTTTAAATCAGTCTGGTTTAGTTGAAGCAAATGGTAATTTCTCTGTGGTCGGTAAATGTAATTTAGATAAGCCGTATGGAGTCCAGTGCTACTTTGAGAGTTCTAATGATGTCGCCGATTATGTGCCATTCAATACCACCAAGAGTTTAAGGTCTATTGATATTGTAATTAGAAATGCGGGCGGTGAAGTGCTTGAATGTCCTGTCAATTTTGAAGTTAGTATTCTTCTCAAAGTCTATCATGCTTAATCCTATCGGTTTATTTACATTTGGACTATAATTTCCCTTATTATATATGATATTTTTGGACAATATAGATAAATTGTTTAAGTTGATAACGGCTATCAACGAGTGCCGTTTGAAACAAAAAAAAGATATAATCCCGTGCGGGACTAATATGGATCAGTTTTATCGGTATTTAAGGAAATACCATGCACCAATTGTTGAGGAAATGACAAAAAAAACAAATATTAACAATCTAGCAGTAGAGATAGAAAAAAAGTTTGAAAGCCTGTATTTTTGAAAGTGTGTATTTTTTTTTGTTTAAATCTGGTCTTCAATCCAGTTCAATGAAGCATAAATACTCGCACCTGTTCCTGCCACTAGAGATGCTGACACGGTCAATGTCTTACCCGTTCCAATTTTTAGGTTATAGCGAGACAAATCAATGTAAATAGAAGCACCTACAGATAATATATATGTTAATACTATGTTTCCGCCAGTGCGGGTAGTTCCTGCTGTATCTACTTCGGCTAATGATGTGTTTGTATCGTAATTGCTGTATGATGGTGTGCCTCCAAGTGTCGCATTTAATGTTATCTTTGCTATACATATTTTATCACTTGTATTGCTCACACACAAATTTTCAAAATAAATAACATTGTAATTCGTCTTACTATTAAATGTGGCTCGGTTGCGGAGGGTAAATATAGAAGTCTCCGTCGTTCCTATAGTTTTGACATTGTCATACGAGTTCGTTATAGCAATAGTTCTGTCAATAGTCCCTTCAACCGCCAAAAACATACTCGCCGTTTTCATTACAACGGATTGAAGGCTTGACGAATATGCCTTCGCATAAATAGCAAATGCGGCCTGATCTAATGATGGAGTAGTAGCAGTGCTCGCGTATTTAATCGCATGAATTACTTCCATTCGTCCAGTGCGGGGATTTTCAATTTTAAATGTAATCTGACCGCTACCCAGATATTGAACAACGATTTCAAACACATTCAATTTAGTAAAATCAATCGTGGGGAAGTTTCCCGTATTATCACATTTATCAACATTCCAAGCATACTGACTAACCACATTTTCAACACTCCCCGCCGTTCTTACAACAGACATTCCCAAGTTTGATTGTCTAAAACATAAATTGTCTGCTGGTGTGCCTATGCCGATATCGCAATTAAAGGTAGTCGCGGTGGTAGATGATGGAAACAATGCGGAAAATCTAGCAACCAAGCCCATGCCACTTCTATATTTTGCTCTCTCTATAGTCGTAATCTGTGCGGTTGAATTACCAGAGGCCGATGTCGTCAAAACCGCCATTGAATTAGCAGTTGATACCACCCCGCCGTTTGTTTCTGTTTTGTCAAAGAAACGAGTATTAATACCATAAGTGAAGACATTTTGTAATACGGGCGATAGAGTTGCCGTTCGCAACTCTCCGAAGGCCGTTGTTGGTAAAGCATCTTTAATATTATCTATTGATAAAGAAGATGATGACGATGTAGATGATGACGATGGAGTGCTCGTGCTTTGACCAAAAAGGTTCATTTTTATTATATATGTAAGTCTTTTTTTTTCAAAAATAGACTAATCTTATATTATAAGATATTTATATAAAAACATGCCGATAATAATACACGAATTGCCCGCGGATATCGTTGGCCACATTAAAACCTTTGTCTATTTGGAAAACATAAAAAATATCAACAAAGGGACTTGTGATATATGCGGACTGGCACCTACATTTCAATCACATCCGCCTATAATCGCCGTAAATGTTGATAGTGTGGATTACATAGAATGGTTCACCATATGCTCCGTTGCATGTTTCAGGTGGGAGAGTAAATACAGGAAGCAATACAGAGTGCCCCCATTGATTGTGGTTAAGTATTAGCCTTCTTTTTAATTCTAGCACTTCTTCTTAATGGTGCTTTTGTTTCCTCTTCTTTTTTCGCTTCACTCTTCGTCTCTTTACTCTCTTCGCTGTCGCTCTTCGTCGCTTCGCCCCTCTTCTCTTTAATAAACGTATTTACAATAACGGCTCCAATCCCGCTTAATTGTCTTAGTTTAGTATTTGTTATTTGCCCCTCGTAATCGCCCCATATCTGCTCAAGCAATTTATACTTATCCTCTCTACTAGCACTTTTACCTAATGGTTGATATTTGCATTTTTCGCCTCCGTTATCTAGATTGCTTTCAATTTCATTAGTGTTATTTAAATTCAAATATAAATCTATTTTTCGTCTCAACTCCTCTAATTCTGTTTTAATCCCTTCTGCCTTAATTTCTTCAGGGTCGGCCACATTAACCCAACTATAACTAAAACTGGTGAGCATATCGCCGTGCCCCAACACATTTGAAACCCACGTGTTAAAATTCTCTAATTTCGGATTGGCGAAATTACTATACGACAAACTAGCATATAGTTTTCGCAACATACTGCTTTTCTGTGTGTATTCCGATAGCCAAGGGAAGATTTTGATAATCCTTTTGTTTAGTTCATTGTTCTTTTGTTTATCAAGCACACCTTCGCTGTTAATGATAACTGCTTTTTTCTTTTTGAAATGGTTTCGTATTGAATTTACTTGTTCTATTACAAACTGGGGAGTGAAAAGGACAACAGGCCTCTCAGTCCAATTCTTTTTTTGTCCTTCTCTCTTTTTCGCTAGGTTATTCACTAGCAACCAACTCGGTTTATCTGGTATTAATTCATATGTGTTTTTATCAAATATTTCCACAGGCCTTGCTCCAATTGCTATCATCAAAGCAAGCAGTTTAAGATAAGGGTCATTACTTAATATCATATCATTCATTTTAGCCATTACATCACGGACATCAATCTGTATTTTTTGTTCATTTTTGGCTTTGACATCTTTCTTATATCCCTCAACGATATCAATCCGCTCGTCTTCATTTAGATTAAAATACTTATCCAGTTTGCTCATTTCATATACTTTTTCGCTTTGGTTGGGCTCTATTGCTTTTTTTCTCACCTCAGAAAGTCTTTGCCTTCTACTATTCAAGTTTGGATACACGATAGCATATTTAGGATATATCACCTTTAGTGCCTCAAGCACCTCTTCATCACTCGTTGGCGTGCTAAATAAAGATATAATAGCATTATGAAAGGCTATACTTGGTTTTAACTCACTATCGTAGAAGTTGGACACGACCTCATAAATTTTACTTTCAGTTGTAGCAACTCTTAACTGCCTAACAAACTTCTTGTCATCTTCGCTCCACATCGTAGTGTATATAAGACAAGTCTATTTTTTTCTAAGTCAAAAATAAGGTCGGACAGCAACAGGAGAAGGTATTTTCACTCACCCTGCTCTTATATTCATCCAAAAAAAATCGTTATAGCAAAAATGAAGTATGACGGGCGGTTCATAAATCATCAACCAGAATTGAACTGGCGACCAAACTTTCTACGGCATGCCTACTAACCATTTAGATACCGCCCATCAACCCCTGCTGATTTGTTGAAAAAAAGGTATTTTGAAGTATTTGATATGAGCAAAAAAAAAGGTTCGGATATGTGGGTTAGGGAAGATATCCTTCGGAATTGAACCCGCAACCTCAAATTTCAATTAATGCCTTGAACCCGTTAGTCTTCCACCCACATGAACCTGCCAGTGATACAGAAAAAATGGTATTTGAAGTATTGCCGTAAGTCAATTTTTTAAAGAAAATTCTAGAAATTCTATGCGCCAGTGCGCCAGTGCGTCAGTGCGCCAAAAAAGCGAAGTTTTGACGCAACCAAAAATTTCGCAGTAAGGTGTTTTTGACGCAACAAGTATGGCTGAAGACGCAATTCCAAGTAGACTTAAAACCAAAAAAGAATGGATTGAAATACTTGAAACAATGAAGAGAGGAATAGATCGCTTGAAAAAGGATAAAATCGCTTGCGAAGAACGAATTTCTAAAGCAGATAAAGAAATTTCTCGTCTCGTTGAAAAGAAACAGCCCGACATAGTAAAACTAGATGCTATCAATGA
Organism: Paulinella micropora; assembly: GCA_019918135.1. Classification (NCBI taxonomy): domain Eukaryota; phylum Cercozoa; class Imbricatea; order Euglyphida; family Paulinellidae; genus Paulinella; species Paulinella micropora. Next base: position 42,322 of record WBZZ01000425.1, read on the forward strand.
GATGTTGAAACGACAAAGTATTGAAAATAATGAAGTAGAGGAAGACCGAATTGTTCGCTTGAGAAAAAAGAAATTGGAAAAAAAAATAAACAAAGAACGAGATAATTTCTATAAGTGGAAAAATGACAATCGTGGCCAACTTTCCGCTATTGTCATGAATAAAATTCTCGTTGGTATTGAAAAAGAACATTTATCGTTTAATTCTTCGTTTAACAAATACTCCAGTGATGGTATTAACGAGCACATAAACGATAGCATTAATAGCGAACGAGAACATAAGAGAAACATGCACAGAGTCTATAGAACCGAGAGTGCGGATAGCAACTCGGAATAAAAAGACTTTAGTGTAAAATGTTGATCTAAAATATGTTGATTTAAAAATCAACATTATCAACATACATTGGTTTTTTTCAAAACCAAGGGGTTTAACACCCCACCCTAATTCAAAGAAATTTCTATTACACATGCTTTTTTGGTGTGTGTAATAGAATATGGGAGAGCCGAATGAAGTAGCCGACCAACTCGGCGAAATGAACATCGCCCCTACCCCTGCCCTGCTGGTAAGCACTAAGTCTATCGTTTCTTTTTATGACAATGAATGTGGTGTGTAGGTTTCTGGAAGTCTTGGGCAGTAGTGGAAAAAAAAGCACCTGCGGACATGAAACATTCTTGCTTTGTCCGTGTGTCCGCGGAGTTTGCTGGTGTTGGTTTGGGTAGTTTGAGTGCCTTCCAAGGAGATGTCAAATACTATACCCGCAGAGAAGGAGAACGAGATGAAAATTATCTCTTCGCTTGGGTGCCGTTAGATAGAACGATGAAATCCCCGAGAAAGAGAACTTACTTTCTCGCTTCGCTGAAGGTTGGAGAGGAAGGAAGTGATGAGGAGGAAATCCTTGTCTTTCCTTCTCTCTCAGCAGTGATGAAAAAAGTGGGGGAGGAGGAAGAAAAGATTAATTGGATTATCCAGTTTTCTTAATGATTTCATCAATTAAAGGTTGGACACCTGCGAGAGAGAGTAGAGGGAGATTTATTAAAATTCATCTTCCTGCCCCTGTCAACCTTTGGCTCAATTTTTCCAAAAAACTTTTCCCTGTCCCCCTCCTATAAAGGGGGGACATACTTTTTTTTTTTTTTCTTATAAAGGTTGGACAGGTTGGACAGATAAAAAAAAGATTAATAGTAAGAAGTATAATGTATAAAATCCTTAAAAAACATAATAAAAAGTGTCCAACCTTCAAAAAACAGGGTTGGACGTGTCCAACCTAAGGGTTGGACAGGGGTAGAAAGGCGGTATTTTATAAAAATTCTCTTCTCCCGTGTCATACATACAAAAAGAAACAGGACTGCTTTTTGTGCTCACAAGCACTACATAAGCACTACATTTTTTTACTCTCACATTATCCCCCAACCCCCCCGTTTCAACTTCGTTGAAACCGCCCCCCTTCCCCCCTTTTCGGGGTGTGAATCATTTATGTTGGATAGACAGGTTAACCGCAAAGTATAAAACAAGCCGTTAAAATGGTGTAAAACCAACATTAGACATATAGAAAAAAGTGTCCAACCCTTGTAAAAACCGACGAAGGTTTTCTAAAAATCAACAAACTAAGCACACTAAGAGAGATTAAGACATATTAAGCACATAGTCCATATTTTTACTACATAAAAATATATATAAATAAATTTTATATGGACTATGTGCTTAATATGTCTTAATCTCTCTTAGTGTGCTTAGTTTGTTGATTTTTAGAAAACCTTCGTCGGTTTTTACAAGGGTTGGACACTTTTTTCTATATGTCTAATGTTGGTTTTACACATTTTAACGGCTTGTTTTATACTTTGCGGTTAGACCTGTCTATCCAACATAAATGATCACACCCCGAAAGGGGGGAAGGGGGGGCGGTTTCAACGAAGTTGAAACGGGGGGGTTGGGGGGATAATGTGAGAGTAAAAAAATGTAGTGCTTATGTAGTGCTTGTTGAGCACAAAAAGCAGTCCTGTTTCTTTTTGTATGTATGAGCACGGGAGAGAGAATTTTTATAAAATACCGCTTTCTACCCCCTGTCCAACCCTTAGGTTGGACACGTCCAACCTGTTTTTTGAAGGTTGGACACTTTTTATTATGTTTTTTTAAGGATTTTATACATTATTACTCTTACTATTAATCTTTTTTTTATCTGTCCAACCTGTCCAACCTTTTATAAGAAAAAAAAAAAAAAAGTATGTCCCCCTTTATAGGAGGGGGACAGGGAAAAGTTTTGGAAAAATTGAGCCAAAGGTTGGACAGGGGGCAGGAAGATGAATTTTAATAAATCTCCCTCTACTCTCTCTCGCAGGTGTCCAACCTTTAATGATTGAAATCCAGTGGAAATCTAATGATTAAAACAATTTTGATTTAAATAATTAAAACAATATAATTATATATATAACATGCCGAGACAAAAGAAATATAACACGCCCGACGAACGGGTATTAATAAGGAGAGAAAGGGCGAGTGCTTACTTGAAGGCACACCCCGATAAGAACCGAGCAAATGCCAAGGCTTACTACCACAAAAATAAGGAAAAAATTAAGGCACAGCGGAAGGAGCGATACGAAAAACAAAAGGAAGAATTGATAAGTTTGAGGCGATTGCGGGATAGTCTGGCGGTAAATATATAAATTATTTTATATATAAGTATATCATGGTAGATATACTATGGACACTAGACTGCTGATGACACGCCCATACTGGGCACACGAAGATTTGCAATTACACATTGATTACACGGAGGGAAATTATTTTTTAAATTTAATCAATGCTGTCCGTTTTGTTGCCCCGACGGCCGATGGGAAACTAAAGACTGGCAGGTGGCACGTATGTTGAAAAATGGCACGGAGAGTTATTGTTGCTGTGGGCACATAATTACAAAGAACTTCATAATCAAGCACAGGACGAGTGGTGCTGAGATGATTGTTGGCTCTCATTGTGTCAAGAGGTTTAATAATCGTAAAATGAATGAAGAGTTGTCGTTGCTAGTTAGACTTAACGACCCCAATGTTAAATTTTGTAGCCACTGCGAAAGTAAAAGGGCGATTTCAAAAAATATAATAGCACGATACCCGAACAAGGACAAATACTACCACACGACATGTATGCGAAAGGCCTTTTACCAATGCACCTTTTGTAATGCTTACAGAGGATATGAACCATGCGACTGCTACAATAAAATACGAAACAACACTCCCTTTTGGTTGCGGTAAGTATATATAGAATATTTTAATTTCTTCTAAGGATAAGATAACATATGGGTATAGATATATAGAACAATTTAATTATTTTTCTATAAAAAAATCTGACCACTGATATACAATGACCGCCCCTATGTTGGACAATGGCAACTGGCACTGGAAACAGGAAGAAGCACTGGAGGGCAAAACGGCCGAAATCCTTATCAAATGGGGCAACAAACAATTTACTACTTTACCAAACCAAGAAGACTTTATTGAATTGATTGAAAAAACCCCCGAAGAACAAAAACAATTTTACGAAGTGTTGATGGATGGTAAGCCACAGCGAATGTTTGCCGATTTGGACGGCGATAACTTGAGTATCTCGCGAGAGAAGATGTATGAACGATGGAACGATTTAATGGAAAATGTATTTCAACTACTTGGTATGAAATACAACCCGAAAAAGGCCAAATACTTGGATGCTTGCAAGGGTGATAAGATGTCGTGCCACTTTTCATATGACAACGGCTTCGTATTTGCCAACTGCGACACACAAAAAGAATTTTGGAAATTCGTTGAAACCATTATTGAAAAAAATTACACTGACCTCTGCTTTACCTTTGAACGACAGGATAAAAAAATTGAACTGCGAACCATTCTGGATATCTCCGTGTATAACAAGAACCGAGCATTTCGCACTATTTACTCTCACAAAGACGGGAGCAGTCGTGTATTGCTTCCATACTCTTATACACCAAAAACCAATACATTGAAACTATTACAAAATGTTGAAATTGATGATTACTTAATCATGCGACCCGACGAAACCTCATATTATGGTGTTAAAATGCCCGAATATACTTCTCTGCGACGATACCAGCACATAACTATTGCCGAAGTTGAACAAATCATACTCAGCAAAGTGGCTAATGTGGATATAAAAGAGCAAAAGCAACGAATGTTTATTTTAAAAACGAAAGGAGTGAGAAAATGTATCATAAATGGCGAGGAGAACCAAAGCGACAACTGCTATGTTGTGTGGAAACGAGACGGGCTTTATTTCTACTGCCATGATACGGGTTGTGAAGGTAAAGGTGTGCGAATTCATGAATTTACTCCCGCAATTGCTCACGATATCAACACTATTGATGACTTACGGCGACTTGGCAGTGAGTGTAAGACGATTGAAAAATTCAAAGATTTTCTAGAAACCGCTCTGGCATGGATGAACAAATCATATTGTTTTGCTAACTTGGCAAAGCCAACCATAATTGAAGAATACATTGATGCTAGGGATAAAATGGTGTTTCGTTATAAAACAGAAACGGCGATGGAGGCCTTCTTCAAAAACAAAAGAATAAAGACTAATCTTTCAAAGGAAGACTGGATGGCACTAGGCAAAAACCCCGCCACATTGAATGTTGTTGATTTATACAAAATGTGGAATACTCACCCGAAACGACGAGAGGTAAATGATATTATCTTTGACCCCAAGGCATACTTTGATGACAATAAAAAAGGGTTTTATAACTTATTCAAAGGATTTGCCGTCCCCGCCGACACATTGCACGATGTAAAATCATTTACTCCAGAAGAAGAGAAAAACGAGCCATTCTTTCAACATATTTTTAACAGATGGTGCGGTGGAGACCAAAATGTCTATAAAAAGGTTTTGGATATGTTTGCCCACATTTACCAAAAGCCGTGGGAGAAATTACATTTATCTTTGGTGCTAACCAGCACAGAACGAGCAGGTAAGGGGATTATCCTTGAAATATTCAAAGATATTATTGGTGGCGAATATTACTTTCAGCCCTCCGATGTGAAAGAAGTGTTAGGCGACTTCAATGCCCAACTAGCACGGGCTATAGTCGTATATATGGACGAAATGGTGTGGGGTGGTGATAAGGAACGAGCGGGCACTATTAAGAAAATGGTATCCGAAAATACACTCACTCTCAAACAAAAATATTTACCAAATCTCACATTAGAAAATATCTTCTTCTTGGTGCTTGCTTCTAACGAAGAATGGGTTGTCCCCGCAGGAACAACGGAGCAACGATGGCTGGTATTGGAAGTATCGGACGAATTGGCACTAATGAAAGAAAACGAAAAAAGAAAAGCAATTACGGATATCCGTGCAATTGACCGACAGCGACTGGCGAAGTTTCTTGCCGAACGAGACCTTAGCACTTTTAACGATCGTGAGACGATATTAACGGGCGGACTACGACAACAAAAAGTAAAAACATTATCTAAAATACGGAAGTGGTGGTTAGATTGTTTAAACGATGGCCATATTTCAAGCGGAATGCCAGAAATACAATTTGGTGAAGAAGTTTCAAAAGAAGTAATGTATGAAGTATATAAATCAAATATTAATGACCCTCATACTTCGCAGACAAGTTTCTGGATGCAAATGAAAAAACTGATCCCCGATGCAAGGGAAACAAAGAAAACCATAGGTGGAAGGAGACCAAGATTTATACAATTACCCTCTCTGGAAGAATGCCAGAACACATGGCGAACTATTTATGGCGACCAAGAATGGCGATTTAGCACACAGGACGACGACGATGAATAAACAATAATACCAGTTGGTATTTTTTTTCTTCAATCTTATATAGTATGAGCACAAAGCAAAGTTATTTGGACGAGATCGCCAAATGGGAGATTGATAGCAATGTTAAGAAACCGACCATTAAATGGACGAAACCCGAAATTGTATCATTTTATGAACAATACAAACCCGCGGTGGCGACAATGTAAAAGTAGAAATGCCGTCGGCCACTACACTGGAAAACATAGTTAGCAGTATGGCAGAGGAGAAAAGCACTCCATTCAAAACTGCGGATTTAGTAGAAACAGGCATTACGGAAATTAAGGCCAACGTGGGGGAAGAACTGGCAAAAAAAGAAACGGAAGCAAAAGAAGAGAAGAAAACACCGATTAAAGCAAAGCGAAACCCGCCGAGGGCGGGTATAGTTGCTATGAAATAATAACGGCACATTTGAAAGTATCCAAAGACCCGTTTAATTTCTTGTATATGAAAGTGGATGACCGCACCATATTACAGGAGGATATGAAGAAATGGCACGAGAGTAGATACGGACATATACCGCCAGAGCAACGCCCCACTCTTAAATATGGTAAGTTAGATTATAAGACATTTTTCCGCGATGTCTTATCTCAACACGAGGGCAAACTCACGACACTAAAGGATATGTATGACAGGTTTCATGTGTAAGAGGCAGTTAGTGCTATGTCGCGCATCACATCAATATTGAAATACGAAGGTTTGAAAGATACAGACTCCGCAGATGCTGATTTATAATATACTTCCATTGTTAATGGAGCATCCGTCGCGTATGTTACCAGAGCATCATTTGTTGTATTATCTACAATTCGTATAGTGCGGTTGTTGGTAGTGTCCGAGGGGTTTGGACAGGTCATCTGCCAAGTCAAATTCATTTGAACTCCATATCTTTGGATTAGCCACACACAATCAAAAGACTTATAATCAATGGCGGTTGTATAATTTAGCACTTCGGTATAATAATCATATGTATTCGTGCCATCTGTGATATGAAACCAAAATTGAAAAGTGGCAATGCCAGTTGGTGCGGGTAAATTCAATGAACCACGAAATGATACATTAATGAAATAACCATATCCTAAACTTGATATTGTTTTGCTACCATATCCGCCCGTGCATAGAGTGGTAAATGTGGAACTCGTCATCCACGACCTAAGGTCAAGACCAACATAAGCATTTTGAATGTTTCTTGTTAATGTCGGAGTAGCCACGACCGCGATTGTTTTTGTGTCAATAGATTGTTGCTCTTGCGAACGGCCAAATATATTCATTTTTTTGAGACTATATATATCCATAATATAAAAATAATAGAATTTAAATATGAACCATTTAGGCAATCCGTGGGCATATCACTATTACGGCTCTGTGATAATAGACGAGGATTTAGAAGTTGATGGTGTATTATATGGCGACCACATAGAAGCAAACTCAGTCCAAGCAAGGACTGACGACATAACCATATCGTCAAAAAATAATAACTCCTCTTTGTTGATATCTGATACTGGTTATGTGTCAATTAATAACGAATACGACTTACCAATAGCGGACGGCACGGCTAATCAAATATTAAAAACGGACGGGCTCGGCAATACTTCATTTGCTACATTGACTTCAAGTTATATAAGCGACTTTGAATTGGATAAATTAACGGATGTAGTCATAACAGGCACACCCTCCAATAACCAATTACTCATTTATAGCACAGGGCAATGGCGTAATACAAACTCACCTTTTCTTAGATTGGATGGCCTCACTATGATGTTTGGAGATTTGAATATGGGAAGTTTTAATATAGTAAATGTCGGTAATGTTGATGGTGTTGATGTTTCTGCCCTTGATAGTGCTGTGGTTAAATTAACGGGAGACCAAACCATAGCAGGAATTAAGACATTTAGCAGTATAATAAATGCTAGTGCGGGGATTGATATGAAAAGCCAAAGTATAACAAATGTTAATTTGGTTGATGGTGTTGATGTTTCTGCTCTTGATAGTTCGGTTGTAAAACTAACAGGCGACCAAACAATAACAGGGAATAAAACATTTACTACTTATGTGCCGTAAAAGACTCAAATCCATTAAACACAGGTAAGTTATTCTTCAATTACAACAATAATATGGGCTCTATCTATTCGTCGGAGGCAGGTGGGGCAACGGGCTATCCACTAACTATTGTCGGTTCTTCTATACTTTTTGCTCCAACAACAGGGGGTGGAATGACATTGACAAATAATGTTTTAAATTTTAACAGCACAACAGCAATCAGCGGACTGCCCGCACCATTCTACGACGGCGATGCTTCAACGAAAGCATATACCGACACCAAACTGGCAAAGGACGGCACAACGGCTATGACTGGCAGTTTAAATATGGGAGGATTTTCAATAACAAATGTTGGTAATGTTGATGGTATTGATGTATCCACCCTCGATACCGCGGTCGTTAAACTAACAGGAGACCAAACTATAGCAGGAACCAAAACATTCAGCAACATAATAAATGCTAGTGCTGGGATTGATATGAAAAGCCAAAGTATAACAAATGTTAATCTTGTTGATGGTGTTGATGTTTCTACTCTTGATACTTCGGCCGTAAAACTAACAGGAGACCAAACCATAGCAGGGAATAAAAAATTTACTTCAACAATAGAAGTGCGGGGTGCTACTGCTCCAACCGCTTTTGATGGTATCGGTATTGCCTTTGATACGGCGACAAATATAGGAGAGATTGTGGCACAAAAAATAGCAACTGCGGGCTATTATCCAATACAAATAACGGGTTCGTATGTTGAGTTATATGCGGGGGATAATGTAATCGCGACAGCAACTGGCACTACACTATCTTTAAACAATAGAAAAATTACAAATTTGGCCACACCAACAGCAACAACGGACGCAACAACGAAAAGTTATGTAGATACATTAGACGGGCAGAATGTAAAAATAACAGGAAACCAAACCATAGCAGGAATTAAGACATTTAGCAGCGCCCTTGAAATAACAGGAAATTCAACGAATGCCACAACAAAAGGAACATTCGTGGTCTTTAACTCCACAGCAAACATAGGAACTATTGGATGCCTTAATATGGGCACGGGTGTGAATTATAACTTTGAAATAAATGCGAAAAAAGTAAGTTTCGTTATTGATGGAGCAATAGTCGGTTGGGTAAATGCTTCGGGGCTAGATTGTAATAGTAGCAAAATAGCGAACCTTGGAACTCCAACATTATCAACGGACGGGGCGACAAAAGGGTATGCGGACACATTGGACGGGCAAAATGTAAAACTAACAGGAGACCAAACCATAACAGGAATTAAGATATTTAATGGAAGTAGAAATGATGTAAGAGCACTGAATTTGTTAAGCCAAGCCGATTTCAATAATGTGGATATCATTAATGGTGGAAATATAACATATAATGGGGCGAGGATATTAAACCAAAACGGAGGAGATATCTTTTTCAGTCAGACAACGGGCGATTATCAGTATTTCTTATTTACTCTAAATACTGCTTCAAGTGGAACCACGAACCAACGAGGTTATGTATTTACGAATGTAGCATCTGATGTAAAAGGTGCGGGACTTTATATTTCAAAACTTTTGGATAATAAATCCGCTTCGTCTGATATCGTCCGTTTTAATAATGCGGGTGGTATGCGGTTTTATGGTGCCTTGGATATGAATTCAAACAACATAACAAGTGGCGGAACGATAGCAGGAACAACGATAACGGGAACAACGATAACAGCAAGTGATAAAATAACAATAGCACAAGATAAACCATTGATATTGGGAAGAACAACGAGAGGATTGGCAGCATACACGGGTGGATTAGAATTATACGGGACATCTGGTGTAGCAGGACCACATATACAAGCATTTACAACGGCCGACCCAAATTATCCTTGTTTTCAATAATTAACAATAGTCATAGCGACATATCATTAAAATTGATTGTTATTGGGATGGTGCGGTTAATGATAAGTCAAGTTCTGCTACCTCAAATTTTATGATAGCCAAAGGCACTAATCTCCTTTTTCAATATGCATCAGGAGTAGCGGTAGGAAGTAATATAACATTTAACACCGCAATGACAATTGATAGCACATCAGGCTTATTAACAACGAAGGCAATAACAGCGAGTGGGGCGATAACGGCAAATGCGGGTATATCAACAACAACATTGCAACGAGCGATAAAATAACAACAGCACTAGGTAAGCCGATAATCATAGGCAACTCAACGAAAGGAGTAGGAGCGACAGGTGGTTTAGAAATATACGGAACGGCGAGTAATGTCGCAGGGGCACACTTACAAGCAATAACAACGGCGGATGCTTATCCAACATTTCAATTATTGAATTGGGCACACGACAATGTCAATTTAAGTTTTGATGCTTATTTTGATGGCACGAACTGGAAATCAAGCCATAGCGGTTCAAACTTTCTAATTCAAAAAGGTGGAAAACTCGCTTTTTATTATAATTCAGGAACAGCGGTTGGAAACAATATATCTTACACTGAGGCGATTAATATTAATACGTCGGGAGAGTTAGTTTTACCAACAGCATCCAGCGGATTTTTAACATTAAGAAAAAGACCAAGCAATACGACCAACCCACAAATATTTATGAAAGCAGGAGACTCATCAGGTTATGCGGTAGTAATGAATACAGGTGGTTTATTACACGCTTGGTCAACTTCACTATCAAATGGTGAAAACAATACAGGTTATGTTTATTTGTATGCGGGGCAAATACATGGTCTTCTGGTTCAGACAGGAGATTAAAATCAGATATTAAAACACTAGACTGCGGGGATTGTTGCGATAAAACTTATGAAAATAAATTGCTGTTCATATTATTTGAAATCAGACGAAAAGAAACAGAAAAAGAACCACGGATTTATTGCGGATGAAGTAAAAAAAGTATTTCCAGAATTTGTATCTGAAAGTGGAATAAAAGCAGGCGATGGAAATGGAAACTTTGAAGGTATATCATACACTGACTTCATACCAATATTAGTCAGTGCTTTTCAACACATGGCGGAAAAGGTAGGTAATCTATCGCAAGCAATAGATTTATTAGAAAAAGAAAATAAAACTTTACTTAATATATTACAAGACCAAAACCAACCAATTAGCCGAAATTAGAGCAGTCGTTTTTTCAAATGTCCAGCAATAATACAACCAGACTTCACAGACCCCCACCTATTATGGATATGGATGGCGAACTAACTCCAGAATTAAAGTCCCGTGTCCTTGAAGTGGAACTAAAAACAGAAGAGAAAAAAATTGAAAACGAGATAGAAAATGAATGGAATTGTTGTATGACTAATAAGAAGACTGATAGCAGATTGATTAAATATCTCTTTCAAATGACTATAATCATTGGAATAATGATCTTATGTTTAGTGAAATTAAGCGAAAAAAACCTCCCATGCGAAACTGCGAATGTCTATGTCGGAATACTCACACTTTTGGTGGTATAGTGCTTCCTAGCCCGAATGCTTCAAAGAAGTGAGCACTCATATAATGCAGTTTTATACCATTTATTATCTCCAGCACATATCAGGGGATTGTATCCATAAATGAACGGCAGTCATTGTTGCCATTGTTAATATACACACAGGTAAAATTAACATTTAATCCAGATTGTATGCAGTAGATGCAGTTTTCTTTTTTGTTGTTGTAGTCTCTATTTAAAATGTAGAAATCGCAAGCCGTGCGACTTAGCACAAATGGTAATACAAACAATAATATTAATAACATATATTAACCAGCCTTTTCTTTTACTATATTATTATAAATCGTCTCCGTTGCTTATCTGATAGCGGTAAGCGGTAAAGGATATTTTCAGGTTTTCTAAAAACGGCAGGATTTCTATTCACCAAGTTCTGAGTGATGCGGATTTGGTCAATTTCCTTCCTAGCCTTTCCAACTCTTCAAGTTGTTGCTCGTCCTTGCTTTTTTTCTTTTTTATTTTCCATGATATATAATAGCGGATATAAAAAATGCCACACGAAAAACCATTTTTCGCATACTATGGCAAAATTAAACGGGAACATAAGTTTTTGTTGAATGAAGGAGACGACACTGCATGGGCTGAAGGAATTCGTGAAGGTATCCGTAATCAGGCCTATGAGATGCTTAGAACGGATAGATTATTGGATGCTTCAACAAAGAGGGGGAATACTATGGAAGATTTAAAAGACAGGATTAGTGCCTTGGACAATAAACAAGCAATTTATGCAAATATGAATTACGACGAACTGAAAGCACACCTTCAAGATGACGGCATTGATATGAAAGAATTTGAAAGAAAACACGGAACTGCTCCTATGAACGAACAAATGATTGAAATGCGAAAATTGGCAATGGCTACCGATAAATATGATATAGCACACATAGAAGACAATATCCAGCAAATGAAGCGAGATATAGCGCAATTGGTGAAACAAGGATACAGAGAAGAAGAACTAAAACAATTAACTGATAAGGGCTTAACATATATGAAAAACAAAGGCAACAAAACTGAATCTTGGCTGGGATGGGTACGAAAAGGGGCTTCTTTAAGCTGGCCTGGGCACCTACGGTGAGCGGAACGAGCTCCTCCAGAGGCGTCCCGTGCCGCCGTCCCTGGGTTACGGCGGTGCGCAGGGCCTCCGTTTCCTCTGGTCCCATCACTTGCACGCCAGGTCTGCCCGGAACCTGCACGCTGGGCCCCGGCGCCCGGAGGGGCCGCCCCCCCCTCCACCGAGGGGGGCGGCGGGCCTGGTGGCGGACGGTGTGGCCTGGCTGGCACGGCCGCCGTGCCAGGGCGCACGTGGTCCGGGCGGCCGCCGGCGGCGGGGGTGCCGGCAGCGCGCTCCCCTCCGCGGGCCGGCAGGGGCCGGGCGCCGGTCCCCGGCGCTGGCGGCGGGCCCGGCGGGGGGCGGCGTACTCCGGCCGCCGGAAGGTGAAGGCGCGCGCGGTCGGACGGGCCACGGGCGGTGAGCGCCGGGGCGGGGGGGCCGGCAGCGTGGCCACTCCCCGCCGAGGGCGGGGGCGGGTGCCTGGGGCGGCGGGCGGGCCGGCCGGGGGCCCGCCCCCCGGCGTTGGGCGCCGGGCGGGGTGGCAGGGGGGAGCCCCAGGCCGGCCTGGTACACCGGCCGACGGCGCGCCGGCCCGCTGGCGCGGGGGCGCCGGCGGGGTGGCAGGGGGGAGCCCCAAGCCGGCCTGGTACAACCGGCCGACGGCGCGCCGGCCCGCTGGCGCGGGGCGCCGGGCGCCGCCCGCTGCCCCGCCAGGCCCAAGTTCTGGCAGGGGAGCCAGTTGATTCACCAGGCCGGTCAAGGGCCAGACAGTGTCTGGTGTCTGCGAGGCTGTCGCTGCGCGCGCACCGCTGCCCCAGGCCTGGCGCGGGCCCGCCGCGGCCTGGCTCTCCGCTCGGTGGCCCCGCCCGCGCGGCACGGGCGGGGCGCCCGCCGTGGGGGGCGCCGACGATGCTGCCGGCCGCCCCGCCGGCGTGGCGGCGGCCGGCTGCCTCACCACCACGGAAGCCGGACCAGCCCCCGGGGCGGCGGTGCCGACGGCGCTCCTAGCCGTCCCGACCTTGGGTGGCGGAGGGACGGGGGCCCGCCCCCCGTGCTGAGCTCCCCCGCCGGCCGCGTCCCGTGCTACGGTTGCCCTGCGCTTCAGCCAGGAACGCAGTGAAGGAAGAGGGCGGCGCTGCGGCTGCAGAAGGCGATGGCCAGGCCGTACGGCCGGTCGCCGCCGGCGACAGCCCGGTCACAGGCTGCACTATCGCACCAGCCCGCGAAGTGGGCAGCCCCGGCGGCGGCGGTGGAGGAGGGAGCGACGACGAGGCGGGCGGCTGGGGAGGCAGCGACGACGCCTCCACGACCCAGTCGCCGGCCGGCCAGGGGGGAGACGAGAGTGGCGGCGCCGGTGGGCCAAGAGGTAGCGCCTGCTTGCTCCAGGAACCAGACAATAACGTACGCAATTATGCTGGCCTTCACGTCGCTGGCCACCGCCAGCGCCTGCAGCTGGTCGCGGCTTCCCTGCCAGCCGCCCCACTAGCCGGACCCAAAAGGCAGGCCAGCAGAGCAACGCGCCGAGCAAGGAACACGTTTCTGGCGAGGCCTGGCGAGGCCTTTGTGCAGCTCTGTCAGGCGGCCAGCACGGTCCTATCT
>WBZZ01000426.1:0-33270 GCA_019918135.1 Paulinella micropora
TTTTTTTGGAACGCGTTTGCACGCGCAAACAAGGGACGAGGGGAGAAGAGGAGGAACAAGCAGAGGACAAAGGTGAGAGGGGCGACGAAGGTGAGAGGGGCGACGAGAGTGAGAGGGCGACGAGAGTGAGAGGGAGGGCTACAACAGGTCTTCCTCACGGCGGCCCAGCCGAGCGTCTGTGTGTGATGTTTTTTTTGCGCAAGTAGATTTTGGCGCCAATTTGGCGCTTACAGCTGTTTCCCCGGGAAAGCTAAGACGTACTGCCTTTTTCAACCGTATCACGCACACTACCTCCGGACGGCGCAATTTGGCGCCAAATTTAGCAGGGGCCGTTCCGGAGGCTAGCAGAGAAATCGGACATTTTCCCGCGGGGAGAAACCCGCGGGCCTTTTACTCGCACGAAAATGTTTTTCGGCCCTCTCACCTTCCCTAGATGCAGGGAGGTACAGAGCAAAGGGAGCGGGGCGACAAAGGCGAGAGGGGCGAGAAGGTGAGAGGGGCGACAAAGGTGAGAGGGGCGACGAAAGTGAGAGGGAGGGGGAGGACGTCTTCCTCACGGCGGCCCAGCCGAGCGTCTGTGTGTGATGTTTTTTTTGCGCAAGTAGATTTTGGCGCCAAATTGGCGCTTACGACTGTTTCCCGGGAAAGCTTAGTGGAATCAACTTAGTTTTGTTGCAATTCTGCTCCTTGCTCTTTGAGCCCCCCGGGCTCAGGGGGTGGGAAGGAGTAGAGGGGAGAGAAGAAGAGGCAGGGGAGGGGCGCGCTTCGCCGGTATACAAAAATCACGCGAAAAAGATCCCTGACAAGGTTTTAATCTTGGCACTGAGAGCAAGAGAGGGAGAAGGAAAAGGAAGGGACAGGGGGAGTGGGGCGCCAAGAAAGTGCAAGAAAATTCTACGCTGGATTAAAACTCGACAAAGTCTTACACTTGACACTTGCAACGGCACCCTCAGGCTGCCGCAGCATCCGGCCCACTTCACGTTATTAGAAGCCTATGTTAGAACCCCGGCCGGCACCGTATGTGCTCTGCTTGCGCGCCAAGAGAGTACGAAAAAGAATACGCTGAATTAAAGCTCGACGGCGCCCTGTCCGTGCCATAGCTCGTCCACCGTGCGCAAGGTCAGAAAAATATGAAAAGAGGGAGGGGGGGGGCGCGCGCTAAGAATATTAAAAAAAATAATAGAAAGAAATCCTTGACAAAGTTTTAATCTTTGGCACTGAAAACTAAGAGAGGAAGGGAAGGGGCCGGTGAGGATCAATCTGTCTTTCTTTCCGTCATCCTCCCCCCGTCGGGAAGAGAGGAGGGGGGAGGACGCCCGGCACGGGGGAGGGGGGTTAGTGTTTGCAGCTTCTACGCCCTTCCCCCCCCCCCCCTGCTCTTTGAGCCCCCCGGGCTCAGGGGGGGGAAGGGAGTAGAGGGGAGAGAAGAGGCACGATCTGTCTTGCACACCCCCCCCCGTCTGAGAACGTGTACAGGGAGGGGTGGGGTGTGCTTTCTCCCCCCCCCTCCCCTCGTCCCTTGTTTGCGCGTGCAAACGCGTTCCAAAAAAATTTTCTTTTCCACTTTTTATATTCTTCCTGGAGACTATTTTAAGGCTTGATAGGCTAAAAAAAAACAGCAGTCGGTGGAAAAAAAAGCAGGGGAACGCAAACCGGAGAGCAGCCATGGACTCCGGTGTCGGAGACCAGCTGTTTGAAGCTAGCTACACAGGCGCGAACGTCGTGGCTTGCTGCAAGGGGGAACTATGCGCTGCGGTGACCGACGCGGTGAATAGCCTGGCCCCCGAAGTTGCGCAACAGCAGGCCACCGTTGAACGCTTAGAACAAGAGTTAGCTTATCATGTGTCTTGGCGCCCGGGCAAAAGAAGATACAAACGTGCGATTCATGATGGTATCACTAGAGAACTTTGTTCCCGACAGAAGCAGGCCAGGGTTGGTGTGGAGCCGATTGCCAGCCAGGCCCCCGAGACAGTTCAAAAATATAACGAACACGCGGAGGACGCTGGCTCGCACGAGCCGGATTGGATTGAAATCTAGGAAGGCAAACCCCCCAGAGACCGGCAGGGAGCTGGGCAAGAGAGAAAGGGCAGCACGCGGCACATCCCCCCTCCCTCCTCAGAGCGGGGTGCAAAAATAAGTAGAAAAATTTTGGAGCCCACCGATGGGGGGGGGCCCCCCCCCCTACCCCTTTCTTTCTTCCCTCCCTCTGAGCCCCCTGAGCCCGGGGGGCTCAAGGAGCAGGGGAGTCGGGAGCGGGAGGGAAGGGGGAGGGTAGGGACGCCAAGAAAGTGCGAAAAAGAATGCGCTGAATTAAAGCTCGACGGTCTTACATTTGGGCACTGAAAACTAGGAGCAGGGCACCGTGCTCCAGCACGACCCTGTGGCGAATGAATGGGCGGTGGTCAATGTAATAGGAAGACAAAGGCCCGACGGCATCCTGTTCGTGCCATGGCTTGGCCACCGTGCGCAAGATCCGCGGGAATATGAAAAGAGGAAAAAAAATTTTGCCCACAACAAAGGGAACAGACGGGAGAAAGAGGAAGGGGGGAAGAGGAAGGGGAAAAGAAGGGGGCCGGAGAAGGGAGGGCAGGGGCGCGCTTTGCCGGTGTACAAAAAAAATTAAAAAGATCCATGACAAAGTCTTAATCTTGGCACTGAGAATTAGGAGATGGAGAGAATCGACGCTGAATTAAAGCTCGACGGTCGTACACTTGGGCACTGAAAACTAGGAGCGTAGCACCGTGCTCCAGCACGACCCTGCGGCGATGGATGGGCGGTGGTCAATGTGCCAGGAGGACAAAGGGCTCACTACCCGACGGCGTCCTGTCCGTGCCATGGCTCGGCCACCGTGCGCAAGCTCAGACAAATATGAAAAGAAGGTAAAGAAAGGCAAGCCCAGAAGGACTCTCCATTGAGGCTTATTCTGCCGCGCCCTCCCTCCTCCTCCCCCCTCTCCCCCCCCCTTCCCCTTCCGACAAAGTCTCACACTTGACACTGAAAACTAGAAGCAGAGCACCATGCTCCAGCACGATCCTGCGGCGAATGGATGGGCGGTGGTCAATGTGCCAGGAGGACAAGAGCCCCGGCCGGCCCCGACGGCTTCCTGTCAGTTCCATGGCTCGGCCACAGTGCGCAGGGTCAGAAAAATATGAAAAAAGGAAAAAGAATTTGGCCCGACAACAAAGGGAACAGACGGGGGGGGAGGAAGAAAGGGGGAGGGAGGGCAGGGGCGCGCTTTGCCGGTGTACAGAAAAAATTAAGAAAATCCATGACAAAGTTGTAATCTTGGCACCGAAAACTAAGAGAGGAAGGGGCCGGGGGGGGGGGGATTAGTAGAGGCGTTGCAGGTATTTATTTTGTTTGTAGCTTCTGCGCCCCCCTTCCTCTGCCTTGCTCCTTGAGCCCCCTGGGCTCAGGGGAGGGTGGGCAGAAAGGATCTCTGGATACAGAGGGGGGGGGCGCCCCCCCCTACCCCTTTCTTTCTTCCTTCCCTCTGAGCCCCCTGAGCCCGGGGGGCTCAAGGAGCAGGGGAAGGGAGAGGGTAGGGGCGCCAAGAGAGTGCGAAAAAGAATGCGCTGAATTAAAACTCGACAAAGTCGTACACTTGCCACTGAAAACTGAGAGAGGAAGAGGAAGCGGGAGGGGCGGGGTGGGTTTGTGGATGCGTTGCATGTATTTATTTCTTTTGCAGCTACTGCGCCCTTCCCTTCTCCCCCCCCCCCCCGTCAGGATTTGGAGCGCACGTCTAGAAGCCGACTTGATTCTCCAGGGAGAGAAGGGGCCCTTTTTCTACTCCTTTGGCTACCTGACGAGGTGCGGCCCTGCCACAGCCCGCTTGCGCGGGCTGGATGGTGTGCCAAGAAATTTCCACAAACAAAAAAAAGGAAAAATAAATAAATAAATAAAACTAAAAATCTTTTTTTAATTAAAAACTTGACAAAAAAAGTCTTCTAGTTGTAAATCCAGCCCCGCTTGGGCAGGTCTACCTGCATCGCGATATGGCCCAAAAAAGGCAGTGTCCGAGACTCCCCTCGGTTACAGAAACTCCGGAGCGACGCCTCTCCTTAAATTCAGTTTCCTCCCTCCCTCCCCCCTTCTCTCTATCCCCTCTCTCTCTCTCCCTCTTTCCCCCCCCCTCTCCCTCTCTCTCCCTTTCCCTCTCTCTCTCTCCCCCTTTTCTCCAGAGCAAAGTACCATCTTGGCATAAAAGTAAAAAAAAAAAAAAAAAAAAAAAAAAAAAAAAAAAAAAAACAGACATCCCAAACTCAGGCTAGCACAGCATATGCAGACCCCCGCGGCCTCGCAGGGGTCAGACCCTCAGTGGGTCTCGGGTCGTCGCATATCATTCGAAATCGATGACTTGTTGAAAATCGGCAAGAGTCGCGTCAAGGAGCAAAAATTTGCCCCCAACTTTACGCTCATGACAGGTGGCCGACTCCACCTCACGCTCGCCGAGCAGAAATCAATCACAGGCCTGTTGTGCAGGCTGGCGCGCAACCCCCACGGTAGGGTGCTTAATCGATTTGCCTTGGTGCAAGTCATCCAGAATCCCTCTGCGCTCATTGTCGACCTAGACGCACGCCAAACCCCGGAGCTCACGCCCAAGCGCTTTGAGGAATTCATGCAGCGCTTCCTCGTCGTGCTAGCGCGCCTCATTGTCGTGCGTCTGATCGCGCAAGGCTGGCCCCCACCGAGGCTTGGGCCGCCTGTACTGTGCACGTGCTCCAGAGCCACGGCCCTGTCGAGAAGTGGCAGAATCTGGCCCACGCAGCCGAGGGGGAGCGAAGCCGCCAGCTGAGGACTTACGAAAAGCTCTCATACCACCTCGTTTTCCCCCAGCTAGTCCTAGGCTGGGCAGACGCAGGCATGCTCATGTGTGACGCCATCGATAAATTTGCGCGCCTCTATCCGTCCTTCGCGCAGGACCTCGACCTATCCACCGTCGTGGACCTCTCCATCTACAAGAAAGGAGGTGGTATGTGCCGCTACCCGCTCTGCGACAAGGCCGAGCGCAAGCTCTGCGCTGGCTGCTTCCAGACCGCCGAGCGCAACCAGTCCCGCAATGCCGAGCGCAGTCAGTCGCACTGCACCTATAACGAATTCTGCGGGAAGCCTGTCTATGCAAAGCGACCTTTGCTCCCCCTTGCTTGCTACGAGTTTCGCCCGCCATCCGTCAGTTTGGGCAGCTCCAGCCCCAGCTCCAGCTCTAGCTCTAGCCAGCCTGACCCCTGGCTCTGCAACCCTTCGCTCGAGTTCCTTGCAGCCAGCCTTGCCTTTGAAAACTGTGACGGCATGACAGACGAAGCCGTCGCAGGCTTCGTTCTTCAGGCCAGCGTCGGCGAAACTGAGGCCACACGGAGGGGGCCCGCGTGGCAGGACCCTGACGCACCCTCGCGCTTCGGGGGCCGCAGCGGTGCCGGCCCCCGGAAGAAAGGGGGTGCTGCTCGCCCCAACCCTCCTAAGCCTTCCCGGCATGGGAAGCACGTGCGTGCCCAAGAGGGGAATGGGGGGCCTCGAACCCTCTCGGAGCCCCTGCCAGAGTCGGCCCAGGCTAATACTGCCGCAGGCGGGCTGGCATGCGGGCGCGCGCAGGACCCGCCCGCCCCGCCTCCTCAATCTGAACCGACCCGCGCGCCGCGCCGCTCGGTGGGCCCTCTGCCTTGGGGGGCACAAGTCGCCGGCAAGGTCTGTCGCGCCGAGCGTGAGGGCGAGCCAGCGCCAGCTGGAGGGGGTTACGCCCTCACGCTCGGCGGGCCACACCGCTACGCGCAGGGGCAGATGAGCGCGCTCCTGCTTGCGCACATCGAACCTTACTTGGGGCAGCATGTCCAGCTCGAAAACGTCGTTTGGAAAGCCTCGGGTTACATCCTGGGGTACACGACCAAAAATACAGCCATCTGCCCCTTCCGCCACGCCGCAACGGGCTGTGCCAACCCACACCACTCCAATCGCTTGCTCGTGACCTTGGGCCAGACCGAACTAACTATTGCTTGTCTCAGTATGCATTGCGCGCGGAATGTGCACCGGGCTCGCTTCCTGCTGCCCCAAGCCACGCGCTACAAGCTCTGCCTCGCACAGCCCTGCGCCGTCATTCTCGCGCCACCCCCTCTCATTGAAACCGCAGCCACCAACTCAGATCCTGCCTCTCCGCACCCAGAGGAGGAAGAAAAAGAAGAAGAAGAAGAAGATATACCATTGGATATAAACAAACAAGAAGTTGCTACAGCCGATGGGGAGCAGGATGCTACAGGTACATAGTTTTCTTCCCCCCATGCGCCTGTGCATTCTGATTCATTTGTTTGGTTTGTGTTGTTCGTTTATATCCAAGGGCCAGTATTGTCCACAGAATCCAAGGATGCTTTTCCCCCGCGCACAAGTTTCCTATTTGTGTGTGTATGCAGGAGATCACCAGGGCGCACGGGGGCGTTTGCGCAGGGCCGCACAGGTCATCTCCTCCCCTCCTTCTCCCCCGGGGCGTGTGGGGTGTTTGTGAGATAGAGAGAGAGAGAGAGTTTGGGGGGGGGTGGGGGGTGCCACCTACCCCTTTTCTGAGGTGGGCGGGGGGGGTGGGGTAAATTGGCAATGGGGTGTGTTCAGGCCTATCGACAAATAAATAACCGGCCCCCCGCCTATGTTGTACATGTGGGGTGTGAGGTGCTATAGAATATATAGGGTGTGGTCTGGTCTTCTCTGTGGGGGGTCGGGCCGGCGCAACCCCGGAGGGGGGCGGGGCCATGCAAAAATGGAAAACGGCCAGAGGCAGGCCTATCGACAATTTTAGCATATTATTTTAGAATAACCCTTCTCGCTCCCCCACTCACATGTGTGTGTAGGAGGCGCACAGCTCAGCTGGCGGCGGGGGGGGGATGGGGGCGACGACGACGAAAGCGAAGAGGAAGACAAAGAAAGCGAAGAGGAAGACGAAGCAGGCGAGCAGGGGGAGGAGGAGGAGGATGAAGAAGATGCTGTCGACCCCAGCGAGCTGCACGAGAGGGCATGGGTCAAGCCGCTCGCTGCGCGAGTCACCTCAGTGCTCAGGTCCATGGAATGCTGCATAGTGCAGCCCGTGTCTCCTATGCTGGACGATCCCAAACAAATGGAAGAGCCCCAGAACTACCCGGCAATCAAGCGGTTCACCGCGACCCTCGGAGCCAACTCGCCGTGCGTGCTGTCATACACCAAGCGACAGCCCGACAAGCATACAGACGAGGCGCAGGTCGAGATTTCGATTGATGACGATACTTCGGAAATCTGGCTGGTTGCGCACTGTAAGCTGTGCGATGCCAAGCGCGCGCAGGGCGGTGAGGAACCCGAGCGCCGGGTGGGTCGGCTCTTGAACTTTTACCCTGGCAAGGACGCGGAACAAAAAGAAAGCAGCGAAGGTTCAGCGCTCTGGTCCATCGTCGACGAACTACGGACCAGGAGGCTCAGGGAGGTGCTGGAGAACGAGCTGCAACGGAAGGCGCTGCAGCTCGTGCGGGGTAGCAGCGCCAAGCAGCGCTGGCCCGCCTGGGAAACCCAGGGGCTCTGCTCGGGCAAAGACTGTGAGTCGCAAACCATCGAGGTCCACAAGACGGATTTCTGGTGGAACTGTGCGTGCCTCGGCAGGACTTGGAAGAGCCTAGGCGGATCGCGGGTGACTCGGACGGGGGGAATGCAAGACGGCTACGGGTGCATAGGTGTGCTGGACGGCCTGCGCAAAGCAGACAAGAAATGGGCCCCTTTTGTGAAGGTACGTGAAGACGTAGCGTCGGAGTGGGCACAGCCTTTTACGATCAGCGACGACTTTTCGATCATGCTGCTCCAAGAGTCGTTGGGCGCGGGCAAGACGACTCAAGAGAGGAACCTGGTGGAAGCGGTGCTGACGCGACAGAAGCCCGGCGCCTGGCCCCCTGAGATGTACGAGCTGTTGCTGCGGTGGCTGAACAAGTGGGAAAAGGATTTGGGCCCGGGAGTCAAGCCTACGTTCCTGATCCTGGCGAGCCGCCGAACCTTTTGTGAATCGCAGGCGCACGCATTCAAGGACTACAAGTTTAGCTTCAAGCCCCTGGACGCGCTAGGGAGCGACCGCGGGATCTGGACGTTTGAAAGCCTGCATTCGCTGGGCGAGATAAGAGGGCAACGGCCGGGCGGCGTGGCGTACAACATCTTGCTGCTGGACGAGTGCGAAAGCCTGCTATACCAGGCTACGCAAGGGCTCAACACGGAAAAGGATCTTCTGAATATGCTGACGCTGGAGATGCTCGTCCGGGAAGCGGACAAGATCATTTGCCTGGATGCGTTTATGACCCCGCGCACGCTCGAGGTGCTGCACGCCATGAGGCAGGGCACGGGGGTGGCGGGCGCGCCCGCGGAAGAAGCTAGGGATTGCAGCACGTACCTGCGCTGCAGCAGTTATCGGAAACAAAAAAACCGGCTGTACTACGAGCACAAGAGCAGGCAGAGCATCGAGCGGAAGATGCTGCTAGACCTGCTGCGCGGGAAGAAGGTGGTAGTAGCGGGGGGCAACCGCCGGGACCTGGAAAAGATGTGCGATGATATGGTGGGGCTGGTCAGGAACCTGAAAATACGTTGTTATTTCGGGGCGCGGAGTAAGGAGTTTCTAAGGCGCGATTTGGGGGAGGGCTACGCGAGTGATTTCAAAAGCGGCCTGTGGCCCATCTGGTCGCAGCTGCACTTTGTGTGCTTTACCTGCACTCTGACTTTTGGAGTGAGTTTCGCGGAGCCTCCTGGCGTGAGCGAGTTCCATTTCCATGCGATGTATGTGCTGCTAGACAATAACGAGATCTTGGCGCGGGACTATGCGCAGATGAGCGGACGGGCTCGTAACGTGCATGAGATGCACGTATATTTTAAGACGCCGTTCGTGTCAACGAACGCGCCGCTGACCCTGAAGATGTGGAGGCTTCGCTCGTGCACATGGAGAGGCATGCGCTCGTGCCCACCCGCATACCGCTTCCCTGCCCCATGCGCGACTTCATCTGCCACGCGCCTGTCTAGACAGGCGACTGCTTACTGTGGCAGGGCTGCGACGAGCTCGTGCGAGTGGACTATGCGGCGACGGAGCTGCCGCCGCCCGAGGAATGGCACCAGTGGCCAGGAGGTGTCACGGAAGCAATGCACGAGGAACGAAACGAGGAGGCAGACAAAGCTCGCCAAGAACGGAAAGAGGCCAAGAAGTCTGCCGTCGAGCAGCTGGAGGAAGCTGCAACGTGCATGAGCGACGAGGAACTGCGAAACGAAATCAAGCTGCAGGAGGCAAGGGTAGAGGGAGCGGAGCAGCCGCCGCAGGGGCTGGTGACGGGCACGACGCCCCTGCGCGACGGGGCTTCCGGGCGGTCGGCACTGGAGCGCGTGCCGTATCTGAAATTGTTGCTGAGACACCCGTCGGCAAGGCGCGAGCTGAACTACGCGACGGCGTGCCGGCTCGCGGCGCAGAAGCGGCTGCTGGGACTGTTGGGCACGTGGTGCCTGTATAGCGGGCGGCCCGAGATATCCCTGCCGTGGGCGGAGGGGCAATTTGCGGGGCTGATCGATGTCCCGGTTTTGTCAGTGCAGAGGAGCAAAAACCCCACTACCCGCGTGATTTTCCTTGAAGCCCTCGCGAAGCTGCTGCTCGGGGAGCCCCAGTTGCGGGCAGGCGAGAGCGGCCCCCTGCAGAGACCCGTGGATCGGCTGCTGGGCGGCGCAGATATCTCGTGGGGGACGGTGGTCACAAACCAGCGGAAGTTGGAGTCATTGTTTAAGGAAGGGCACGCTCTCTGGACAAGGTCGCACGGGCTTTTGATAAGCCGCAATACTGTGAATCGTTTGGCCTGCGATGCGGAGGTGGCCGACGACGGCAGGAGTGTAGTAACGAAAACAGCCCTGTCGCACCATGGGTGTCGGAGCTTGCTGAAGCAGTTCTTCAAGACATGCCTGAGGTCAAGCTTTGAAAGACTAGAAAATGCCGACGGCAAGCGATTGCGGCGCGAGAGCACACAGACTAAGAGCAAGCATTCTATCTACCGCGTGGTGCTGTTCAAAGAGGTGAAGCTGTCCAGCCCGGTGGCAGGGGCTGAAGAAGAGGGGGGCAGCGAGACCCACGTTAGCGAGCCCCCCGCAATCGATCCCCTGCGGCTGATTTACGAGGTGGCAGAGGACCCTACGCTCTTGACAGACCCCAGTTGGTCTGCAGATGCAGCGGGGAGCGAAGACCCGGCGAGGAAAAAGCAGAAAGGAGGGGGGGGGCCGCTGCCCCCGGGGGAGAAGCAAGGTGCAGGGGGCTCGGGGGGCTTGCCCCCCGGGGGGAAGAAGCGGAGGGGGGGTGCGGGGGGCTTGTCCCTCGGGAACTCGCTGGCACCCGGCCCCAAGAAACAGCGGCGTTAGTCAGCGAGTTCCCGCGGCGCCCCCCCCCATTTTTTTATTTCTTTTTTCTGTAAAAGTTGAGTTAAATTAAATTGTTTTTTTTCAATAAAAATTCTTGAAAATTTTACTCCTGGTGTGGGGGTACAAGCGCCCCCTAACAATTTTCGCGACCCCAGCCAGAGACTCAGATCCTGCCTCTCCGCACCAAGAATAAAAAGAAGAAGGGGGTTTGAGGTGCCACCTACCCATTGTCTGAGGTGGGTGGTGGGGGGGTGGGGGTAAATTGGCAGTGGGTACGTTCAGGCCTGTCGACAAATAACCCCCCCCCCCCCGCCTATGTTGTACATGTTGGGTGTGAGAGTGCTATAGAATATATAGGGTGTGGTCTGGTCTTCTCTGTGGGGGTTCGGGCCGGCGCGCCTTCGGAGGGGCGGCGCCATGCAAAAGTGGAAAGCAGGCAGAGGCAGACCTATCGACAATTTTAGCATATTATTTTAGAATAACCCTTCTCGCTCCCCCACTCACATGTGTGTGTAGGAGGCACACAGCTCAGCTGGCGGCGGGGGGGGGGGATGGGGGCGACAACGACGAAAGCGAAGAGGAAGACAAAGAAAGCGAAGAGGAAGACGAAGCAGGCGAGCCTTCTGTGAATCGCAGGCGCACGCATTCAAGGACTACAAGTTTAGCTTCAAGCCCCTGGACGCGCTAGGGAGCGACCGCGGGATCTGGACGTTTGAAAGCCTGCATTCGCTGGGCGAGATAAGAGGGCAACGGCCGGGCGGCGTGGCGTACAACATCTTGCTGCTGGACGAGTGCGAAAGCCTGCTATACCAGGCTACGCAAGGGCTCAACACGGAGAAGGATCTCCTGAATATGCTGACACTGGAGATGCTCGTCCGGGAAGCGGACAAGATCATTTGCCTGGATGCGTTTATGACCCCGCGCACGCTCGAGGTGCTGCACGCCATGAGGCAGGGCACGGGGGTGGCGGGCGCGCCCCGCGGAAGAAGCTAGGGATTGCAGCACATACGTGCGCTGCAGCAGTTATCGGAAACAAAAAAACCGGCTGTACTACGAGCACAAGAGCGGCCTGTGGCCCATCTGGTCGCAGCTGCACTTTGTGTGCTTCTATCTGCACTCTGACTTTTGGAGTGAGTTTCGCGGAGCCCCCTGGCGTGAGCCCCTGCTGGCATTTCCATGCAATGTATGTGCTGCTAGACAATAACGAGATCTTGGCGCGGGATTATGCGCAGATGAACGGGCGGGCACGCAACGTGCATGAGATGCATGTGTATTTCAAGACGCCGTTCGTGTCGACGAACGCGCCGCTGACCCTGAGGGATGTGGAGGCTTCGCTCGTGCCTGGGGGCATGCTGCCCCCGAACCCCCCCTGCCCCTCCCTTCCTGCCCGCGCCAGCGGGCTGGAGGGCTGCGACGAGCTGGTGCGAGTGGACTATGCGGCGACGGAGCTGCCGCCGCCCGAGGAATGGCACCAGTGGCCAGGAGGTGTCACGGAAGCAATGCACGAGGAACGAAACGAGGAGGCAGACAAAGCTCGCCAAGAACGGAAAGAGACCAAGAAGTCTGCCATCGAGCAGCTGGAGGAAGCTGCAACGCGCATGAACGACGAGGAGCTGCGAAACGAAATCAAGCTGCAAGAGGCAAGGGCAGGGGGAGGGGACCAACAGTTGGCGCAGGGGCTGGTGACTGGCACGACGCCCCTGCGCGACGGGGCCTCCGGACGGTCGGCGCTGGAGCGCGTGCCGTATCTGAAATTGTTGCTGAGGCACCCGTCGGCGAGGCGCGAGCTGAACTACGCGACGGCGTGCCGGCTCGCGGCGCAGAAGCGGCTGCTGGGACTGTTGGGCACGTGGTGCCTGTATAGCGGGCGGCCCGAGATATCCCTGGCGTGGGCGGAGGGACAATTTGCGGGGCTGATCGATGTCCCGGTTTTGTCAGTGCAGAGGAGCAAAAACCCCACGACCCGCGTGATTTTCCTTGAAGCCCCAGCCCGCAGGTGCGGGCTGGAAGGGGGGGCGCGGGGGGCATGCCCCCCGGGATAAGCCGCAATACTGTGAATCGTTTGGCCTGCGAGGAGGTGACCGACGACGGCAGGAATGTTGTAAAGAAAACAGCCCTGTCGCACCAAGCCTGCCAGACCTTGATGAAGCAGTTCTTTAAGACATGCCTGAGGTCAAGTTTCGAAAGACTAGAAAATGCAGACGGCGGGCGATTACAGCGCAAGAGCACGCAGACCAAGAGCAGGCATTCCATCTACCGCGTGGTGCTGTTCAAGGAGGTGAAGCTGTCCAGCCCGGTGGCAGGGGCTGAAGAAGAGGGGGGCAGCGAGACCCCCGTTAGCGAGCCCCCCGCAATCGATCCCCTGCGGCTGATTTACGAGGTGGCAGAGGACCCTACGCTATTGACAGACCCCAGTTGGTCTGCAGATGCAGCGGGGAGCGAAGACCCGGCGAGGAAAAAGCAGGGGGGAGGGGGGGCGGGGACCCCGCTGCCCCCGGGGGAGATGCAAGGTGCAGGGGGCTCGGGGGGCTTGCCCCCCGAGGGGAAGAAGAGGAGGGGGGGATGCGCGGGGCTTGTCCCTCGGGAACTCGCTGACACCCGGGCCCAAGAAACAGCGGCGTTAGAGTAAACCCCCGCGGCGCCCCCCTTCCCCCATTTTTTATTTCTTTTTTTCTTTAAAAGTTGAGTTTAATTAAATTGTTTTTTTTCAATAAAAAATTCTTGAAAATCTTACTCCTGGTGCGGGGTACAAGCGCCCCCTAACATTGCGACCTCCCGCCAGAGACTCAGTCCTGAAGCCGCAACCCCGCAGCAACCCAGCAGCCTTGTACGCCCTATCTATTTGGGTGCTATAGTTCCGCTAGCCAACGAGAGACGCCTGATCAGCAAGCTAGAGGCGCGGAAATGGATCTTGGCCAATAAGGGGCAGATGCCTGGCCCAGTAAACATCTCGTTTCAAGATTCGTTGTCAGCAGAAAAGATAGCCTACATGGGTAGCGAGGCCGAGTTGGGTGGCAAAGCTTTTTGCAACTACCTGCGTGCCGGAGCGGAGTCGCAGCTCAGGGATTTGCCAGAGCTAGCGAAAACGGGTGCTATGAGCAGCAGGCGGGGGGTCGGGGGGGCTTGCCCCCCGATGCCAAGCTAGATCTCGTGTACAAGAAGAAAGTCTTCTTTTGTAATTTTTTTTCTTTTAATAAAGAATTTTTTTGCACAGTTCTGCGGCCCAAGCCACGCGCTACAAGCTCTGTTTCGGAATCTGCCTTCAAACCATACAACAAGACAAAAGGCATGAGACCCCAAAAGCGGGGTGCCAAGAAATTTCCACCAAAAAAAAATCTTTTTGATTAAAACTTGACAAAAAGTCTTCTAGTTGTAAATCCAGCGGCTTTGGGCGGTCTACGTGCACCGCGATATGGCCAAAAGAGGCAGTGTTCCCAGGACTTTTTGGCAATGCTGCCCGGCTCTGGGAGAGCAAGATTTCGCGGATGGAGCGTAGCCTGCCGGGGGTGTTGTTGCGTATGTCGAGTATGTCAGGTAATGCGAGGCGTTGTTGTGCGTTTTGGATGGACGTGTTGACCTCCAGGGCGCAGGGTGCGCAAGAAAAAAACAGTTTTTAATGTTGTCAATAAAAATCTAGCCCCGCCAGAGAGTCTAATATCAGAGCGGGCCCTCTGATGTTTCGCTAGTTGGGTGTTGCAGGTAGTCAGCCATGATGCTCGATATCACCTGCACTGGCATAACCCGGTCTAGCTCGTTCCGCGTGTAGATGGGCCGGGCGACGGTCCTGAGGCAGGCGAGCGCCAACAGCAGCAACAACGTCGAGTGGGAGCCCACGAGCACGAGGTTCACCCCCCGGTTCCTGCCCCAAGGCCAGACGTAGGTGCAGACCGTCAGCGTCACTAACGCCGGACACGCCAGGCAGGCGGCCCCCGCGCGTACCGTCACGTGCCAGCCTTTGTCCGACCAGACCTCGCACGCGCACTGGCAGTCAGCCAGCATTAGGCATCCTTCGCTATGGCGCGGCAGCTCGTAAGAACCCCCGCGCAGTCCTTGCAGCTCCAGGCTGCGCGCCAGTGGATAGGCAAGCCATGCTAGGCTTTGGCAAACGGCTCGGCTCTTTTCCTCAAAGAGTTCTTCTTTGCCGAGGCGCAGTTGTAAATCAAACTTGCCTTTGTGCGGCCCCGGCTTGCCTGCGCTCATCGGCGCCTAAATGGAATAAATCAGATCGAGACATCTTGTGGCTCTTACTTGGGGTCGGTCTAGTCCCGCCAATGGCAGTGCTCTCGTCGTCGTGATGGCGCTTTCTTTTCTGCCAGCGCGCTTGCTCGCGGGAGGGGCTGGCCCCCGACTCTAGGTCAGCACCGCCCATCAGCAGCTCCCAGAGATGGCATGCTCTCATGGTTGGATTATCTCTTTGATCTTAAAGGCAGATCGTGCTTCTCTCTCTCTCTCTCTCTCTTGGTTTTCAGTGCCAAGTGTAAGGCCGTCGAGATTTAAAAAAAAAGATTTCGCACTTTCTTGGCGCCCCCCCCCCCTTCTACAGGGGGAGCAAGAATAGGTAAACCTTTTTGGAGCCCATATAGAGAGGGGGGCGGCCCCCCCCCCTTTCTTTCTCTTCCCTCCACCTGGGCCTTTGAGCCCCCTGAGCCCGGGGGGCTCAAAGAACATGGGAAGGGCGGAGAAGCTACAAAAAATAAATAAATAAATACATGAAACGCCTTCACTGAGCCCCTCCCCCCTTTTCTTGTGACGCGTGGCCGGTTGGTATACTACCAAGAATTTCAATCCAGCTTTGTCTAGTCTAAGAAAATTAACATTTCATTAGGGAGGAAGATGCGCCCGCGCAAGCGCCAGTGCACTGTTGCCCCTAGCGCCCTCAACGATTGGCAAGAAGTCTTCTTCTCGCACGGAGCAGGGCTGCTGGCGCAACAGGACCTGGTGTCTCTGCTGCGGACATCAAAAGCCTGGAAACAGCAGCTAGATGTGTACCTCCTTCCTCAGTTGTGGCTGGCCCTAGCTCTCAACGACGCAACTTCTACAGTCGACCTGCCCGAGAACGTCTTAGCAGCTGCCGAGGAGCTGGTTGTTTACCCCTAGCTCTGCACGTCACTCATGCTCAACTATAGCCGAAACAGTCTGCCCATACAGGTTCCTATTCTCCCGCGGAAGCGGCGCTTGTTGCAGCTAGCTCTTCGCTGGTTTTGCCACGTTACGCACCTGTTCCTGGAGTGTGACGCGTACGCGGCCGCCGAGCTTTTGGGGGCTTGGACAGAATGTGGCGCGAGCCAGCTGGTGGCCTTATCCCTCACGCTCGAAAATGAGTATGAGCCAGAAGAGTTTGAATTCGATATCAGGCCGCCGCTTGAAGAGGCGCTACGCCACAGCCTGTCTGGTGTACAAGAACTGCGCCTAGAGTCGATGTACCTTGGGCCGCGCGGAGTGAGCGCGCTGTGGCCGCAATCGGGCCCCGTGCCGCCGTTGCGGTGCCTGCAACTAGTCGACTGCGGCAGCCCTCGGTTGTGGGGCGGGGGCTTTGAACTGTTGGCCCCGACGCTCGAGGTGTGCGAAGTTTTAGGGAGTTCCGAGGCCACCCGCTACGTCAAGGACGCGGAGGACGGCCTGGTGCTACCTGTAGGGCCGCGGCCGGTACGTTGGCCGCGGCTGCGGCGCGTGGTTGCGGGATGTGGCATGCAACCACAAAACCTGATTGAGGTGATGCAAAAGCTCGCAACCGAGGAGGACGCGGGCGGGCTCGACTGGGACCGTGCCTGCACCCCGGCGCTACAATCCTATGTCCTCAATCTGAGCGTTTGTATGAACACGACATCCCAGCGCCTGAACTTTGAATACACCGGGCGATGGGAGCGCGGCGCCCTGGAGAAGCTGCACCGGGCGCTCCTGCCTCTTGGTGGCGCTTCACCTTCTTTTTTAGAGCTACGGCTGCACGAGCTCGATCTGTGGGACCAGCCGAGCGCCGCCGACCTGGACGCCTTGCGGCTGCTGGCGCCCGTGCACCTGACGCTGGTTGACCGCGGCCCGCCCTGGCACTCGCAGGACTGGCCGGCCGGCGCCGTGCTGGCGCAGCTCTGGGGCAGCAAATCTCCGCCGACGCTGAGACTCACGCTGGCTCTGCGGCCCCCGCCGGGGCCCGCGGTCGCAGATGACGTGCACCGCCAGCACCTGTTGGCCTGGGGACGGTCGTACCAGCGCCTGTTCGCGGGGCCGCGCCCGGGCGCGCTCGGCTGCCAAGAGTTTTCTTTCTACAGCTTTAGGCTCCAGAGCTACCTGCCGGGGCAAGTGCAAAGTCATTTGCCCGGGCTTTTTGAACTGCAGCGCCTAGTCTGGCACGGGCTGTGCTCCCTGGGCGTGCCGCTTCATTGCGGACGTTTCTGGTTGCCTGACGTGGCCTCCCCTAATGAGAGCGGAGCGCCCCCACTCTTGTGGCCGCCGCGCGGGCCCGCGCAGCCCGCTCAAGGGCTGCGGGGCGAGTTTTCGATCTTGCGTTGCTTTAAGTCGCCACAGGGTGAAGTGGCATATTGCGTCAAGGACTTCCGGCTCTGGCTAAGCGCTGCCAGGGCTCGGCGGGCGATGGCCGCAATACGAGCCAACGTCGGCCGCGCCGCCCCGCCTGAGTTGTCGCCCGAGCTCTGGACATTCTTGGTCTGCTCTGGCACGTTGGGCGACGCGGTGCGTTCCGAGCGGCCACTTTCGATCCTCAGCAATAGGCAGTGCCCGTTTGACTTGTGGCCCTACGCGCGCCCGTGGTTCCAGGGCAACGACACGCGGCGCGAGCTGGCTGGCTACGTGGCCAGGCTATTTGATCGCGTCGAGGCGGCCGCCTACAAGGGTTCCGTGCACCCCCCGTGGAACAAGCTGGTCCTGGAGCTCAAAGAAACCCTGGCGGCTCTCAGGCGCGACACATACAGCCAAAATCCGTTGAGTGAAATTTCCGGCTATGTGCTTCAAGATACGGAACCCCCGCGTCGTTTGGGTATCTTGTGTCAAGAGCTGGCTCTCCGCGTGGACGTAAGCTTGTCAACACGCTATAGCTACGCTTGTTGGAAGGATGCGCTCGCAGCTGCTGGCTCCTTTAGTAGAAATGACAAGGGCAGAAACCCCTTGTCCCTGCCAAGTGTAATACTTTGTCGAGCTTTTAATTAAAAAAAATATTCTCTTTTTTTTGCACTCTCGCGGAGTGTGATATAATCGAATTCTGGAAGTGATATGGCTAGAAAAAAGACATTTCTACCGGAAAACCCGGAAGCACTGCCTTTTTCGGGCCCTCTTTCTCTCGCAAATTTGCGGGTTTCCGCAAAATCCATGCGTTTTTTGCGGCAGATCTGCATGTTCCGCGCAGAAACCGAGTGTTTTGGCCCTAAATTTACAGCCTTTCCACAAGACCCGGAGGCTTTCCAGTGAATCCGTCTGTTTTTCCGAATCCGTCGGATTCGGAAAGGGCGGATTGAAATATTTTTCTAGGCACCAACCCCCCCCCCCTTTCTCTCAGGGAGAGGGGCGGGGATGGGCGAGAGCAAAGAAAGAGAACAAATTGTACGTTGCCCGCCAACCCGGACGTTTCCCGCAATTTGCGCCGTCCCCCGCAAAACCCGTGCGTCTCGGCCGCGAATTGTGGCTTTCCTACAAAAACCCAGAGTTTTCCGTAGAACCCGTTGTTTCTGCCGTAAATTTCCGGGTTTCCCGTAAAACACAGGCGATGAAGCAAAGAAAAAACAGGAAAGATTGTTTATTAGTCCTGTGGTACAAAAGGGTCCGCTTGCCACCCCCCTAAAGGGTCCTGCCACTCGGGCCTGCGAGTTCCTTGGGGGGTGTAATATTTCAAGAAACCGCGTCTATAGTTTTCGACCATGAGCTCTTGTTCGTGCGAGGGAGTGCTCGGATCTGGCGGCGTCGGCTCGGGCACGACTTGGTTGAGAAAGTTGAGGGCGCTTCTAAAATCTACGACGCTTTCGTAGACTCTGCATCCTTTGCTGTCGACAACTCCAAAGTACCTGTCGTGAGCTAGCCCGCGCACGCGCAGAGTAAAATAAACAATCTGACGTCGTCCCCAATGCACAAGCCGACAAAAGTCGGGGCCTTGGTTGCTGTCGCTGCTGCTGCTGCCGCTTCCGCCTCTGCTGGCGGCTGCGTCGGTGCCTTGGCTAGCGCTCGGTAGCGCGCAGAGACTGAGCCTACCTGTGAGGGCTTGCAGATCTGAGTTGGCCTGTTTGAGTTGCTCAATCTCTAGTCGCAGAGCCGCCAGCTCCGGCATCCCGTCTTCTCGTTGGGACTCAACCTCACGCACCCGCTTTCCCAGCTGCTCGCATTTGCTTCGCCACTCTTCACACTCGTTTTGGGTCTGCTCGCCCGCCTGCTGGCAGGCCTGCAGCCGACGCTGCGCCGCTAGCGCGGCCTGTCTCAGTTCGTTCTCTGCTTCGACCTTGCCCCGAGCTAGCTGCGCTGCTTCTTCGCGCAGCTTTGCCACGCTGGCTTGCAGCTGCGCGAGCTCTTGTTGCCAACGCAGCTCCTGCCCTACAAGCCTAAGATTGGAGTCTACCTCCTGCTGCAACCGCAAGCGCAGCACTTCGTTTTTTTGGTGCAGCTCGGAGTTCGAGGCAGAGCTTTCTTGCAAGCGTACGTTTTCCGCCACCAGGACCTCGTTCCGCTGCTGCAGCCCCGCGGCCGCCGTCGAGCAGTCCGACAGTTCCCGAGCAAGTTCCTCGAGTTTGGCCTCCAGGGCGGATTTTGCAACAGACAGCGCCTCCCTGTCTGCGTTCTGTTGAGTTAGGTGCTGAACCTTCTGAGCTAATCGCAAATTGGCTGCCAACAGCTCTGCCTGCCTTGTCCTGAGTGCTGCGTTTTCCTAGCGCAGAACCCCGCATGCCCGCTGGCTCGAGAGCTGCTCTTGCTCCAACCTTTCGCGACCCAAGTCTTAACTACCTAGCGCCACTTTTCTGAGGAGCTCAATGCTGGCAGTCAGGTTCTGATGAACGAATACGTCGGCCCGCTGCAAGTCAGCCACGGGCGACGCATGGCCTGCCTCACGGTGCAGCCGCCGCTGCTGCTGCTGCTCTTTTGGCATCATTACTCTTTTACCTTGCCCAACACAACACGAAAAAACCTGTCACAAAGGAGGACGAGGGGCGCGCCAAGAAAGTGTAAGATTTTTTTAATAAAGCTCGACGGTCTTACATTTGGGACTGAGGACTAAGAGAGGGAGAGGGGCGCTCCCCTCCCCTTGGCAATGCCTTGACGAAATTTGTCGCCAAATAATCCTAGCAAGGATCGTGCCCTTGACTTTATTACTTGTCAAGCTCTTTTAATCAGGGAAAGAAAACCCGCCCCCTCGCACTTCAATCGCTCGGGGGCACGGCAGTGTCTGGGCCCCGAGGCGGGGCGCAGGCTGGGCAGCCGGCCACGCTCGGTAAAATTGCTGCTCTTCCCGCTGGCGCTAGCTGTAATTAGCAAAAACCCGGACGAGGCGCGTCGAAAAGCTTGCCTCTACCTGAGGCCAACACAAATTGCACCTTCGCATCTATTGCCATGAGCAGAAAACCTACTTCCTCCTGTGCGGGATTCACAAACTTTTCCTGTCGCACGAGTTCTGTGCTCTTGTTTGATGATAACGACGACGAAAGCTTGCTGTGCTCCAAAAACACAAACTTCTGGGTGCTGCTTTCCAAGGGCCGCGCGGGTTTTCGCAAAACCTATGCGTTTTTTGCGGTAGATCTGCATGTCCCCGCAAAAGCCGAGTGTTTTGGCCGCAAATTTGCAGCCTTCCCGCAAATCCCGGACGTTTCCAGTGAATCCGTCTGCTTTTCCGAATCCGTCGGATTCGGAAAGGGCGGATAGAAATATATTTTCAGGCACACTACACACCCCCCTCCCCCGCCCCTGTCCCTGAAGGGGTGGGGGGGGGGGGGGGGAGGGAGAGAAAGAAAACAAATTGTATAATGCCCGCCGACCCGGACGTTTCCCGCAATCTGCGCGGCCCCCCGCAAAACCCGTGAGTTTTGGCCACAAATTTGTGGCTTTCCCGCAGAACCCAGAAATTTTCCGTATAAATGGAAGGTAGTGGTGATTGGACGTAGGTACACAGATCGGATTGAAATGTCACAGAAATTCTACAGTGGCTCCTAGTATATCCAGATCAATACGCGAGCTGTGTGTTCTTCAGACCGCGCCAAACGGTCTGACTTTTGCACAAAAGCTTTTATTCATTAAAAGAATCTTTATGGAGGCACATGTCCAGGATTTGGATCTGATGCTATAGTCTGAGGAAGCCTAAAAGAATCTTTTTTTGTGTGCAATCTCTTGGAGAGCGGCGCCCTCTACACACACGCGCAAAATTCAGCTTGTTTGTTTTTTTTTTTCGGGGCTAGAGATTTGTATCTATGCGTTGCTGAAGTCAGGGAGAGAGCGTGCATGTTTCAAGAGAAGGCAGGAACAGACCACCGGGGGCTCACCCACCCCCTTGGCATGGACAGGGCGCCATCGGGGTCGTGAGGCCTTTGTCCACCTGGTACATTGACCACCGCCCATCCATCCGCCGCGGGGTGACGCTGGAGCCGGCGGCTAGAGCGGAGCCAATTCAACATGATCGACGACAAAGGGCTAGAATGCGTAGGTCAGCTGCGCCAGCTCGAGGGGTTGAGCATGAGCATGGGGGTCGACACGCCCGGGCACCAACTTGGCTCCTCTGTGGGAGTTCCAGGCCCTACACGAGCTAGATCTAGCGGGTTGTGATAACATCCAGGGCCCGAGCGTGTCGAGCTTGCTCAAGCTGAATTGTATCTGTATCGTTGCCAGCGCCTGGAGAGTGTCGGCGCGCGTATCGAGCGCAACACACTGAGGCAAGCCGCCGCCTCGTTACACAGCACCTTTAAAGAGTGTCTGGACGCGGTCCAGGAACAGTTTTATGCCTGGGAACACTACGATGCTACGCGGCCCGTGCTGGCCCCGCTAATGATGTGCCGGGTGGGGAATCGGTGAGGCGCGACCTACGGCACCTCGTGGGCTACGGAGAAGACAGTTTTGTCCGGGGTACAGACATCCACGTCGCCGCCAAGTGTAAAACAGTCGAACTGCAATAAAGAAATTCTTGTTTGCACTTTCTTGGTGCCTATTTCCCTTCGTTTTAGCTAGAACCCCGGAACAGCAAGCCTGTTTTAGTTTCTCCGCTTTCGACAGCAAGGTGTTGAGCCGCTTGTTGATACCCAAGACCTCGGCTGAGATGCCGTATTCACGGAGGGCCTCCATGACACAACTCGTGGTCCAAATCAACCAACCCGGACAGCACTCCTCTGCCACAGGCCGGGATCCTCTTCTAAGCTCCCGCGGCGACGAACTACCAAGAGAGGAGCTTGTTTGTGACACATCCGACAGAAACCAAATAAACTGCTGCCGGTACTCCTTGATTAATCAGGGGGGAGGGCAGGGGCGCGCTAAGAATGTACAAGAATTAATAAAATCCTTGACAAAAGTTTTAAGACACTGAAGCGCAACTTGTACCAGCACATCTCGGTGATATCTGTTGCAAGATTTTTTTGGCCGGGAGCAAAATTAATTATAACGGTTCCATTGAAATTTAATAAAAGCCGCTCCAAACCAGTGTGGCAGAGCCCGCCATGCCTGTTGCGCCAGCTTTCACATTTAGCAGGCTGTGTTACAGTAAGCAACTGCTGCTGCTGGCGGCTTTCGACTTGTCTTTCTTATTTTCGCGTGTTCTGATCATTGTTGCACTTTGTAGACGATGGTACGAACACGCGTAAGTAGTCAAAACGACAGATCATACAGAACAACAGACCTCGGATGTCGTGGTCGGCTGTGCGCAACCACGTTCCCATAGTCCTAGCAGGTTCTGTACCACAAGGCGATCGCGTGCCAAGGGGCAAAAAAAACCTAGCTTTGTTTGGTGGGAGAATGTGAACCTGAAGAGGGGAGAAGAGGAGGAAGAAAAGATGGCTGGGGGAGCCCCCGACCACGAGATCAGCGAGGGAGGACCCGCTGCTGCTAGGCCTGCTGGCCTTCTTGAACGTGTACTTGCGCCTGTGCCGGGAGTTGCGGGAGCTATACCGTTGGCTAGAGCCATTTGTCGTGACGACAGGGCCGACGGTGGCGGAGCCCGTGCCCGAGGGGGCGCGGGTACCCCGCAAAAACCGAGTTTTTTGGCCACGAATTTGCGGCCTTCCCGCAAAATCCGGACGTCTTCCAGTGAATCCGACTGTTTTTTCCGAATCCGTCGGATTCGGAAAGGGTGGATTAAAATATCTTTTAGGCACAACACACACCCCCCCCGCCCCTTCCTCCACGGGGAGGGGCAGGGGGGGGGGAAGAAAGAAAACAAATTGTGTAGTGCCCGCCAACCCGGACGTTCCCTGCATTCTGCGCGTTTCCCCGCAAAAACCGTGCGTTTTGGCCACAAACTTGCGGCTTCCCCGCAGAACCCCAAAATTTTCCGTATAACCCATTGTTTTTGCCGCAAAGCATGCGAATTCGCGGCCAAACGCTCCGCCCGACAAATTCGCGGAAAAACGCCCGGGTTTTTGCAGAAAAGCCCCGTAATTGGTTTTTTCTTTTTCTGCCTCACCCCCCCCCCTGAGGGGAGGCCCCCACCCTGGGGGGGGGGGGGGTTGTGTTCTCAGAAAAAAAAAGTTTTTTTCCACCCTGGCGGATTCGGAAAAAGGTTCGGATTCACTTGAAAACGACCGGGTTTTGCAGAAAACCCATAATTTTGACGGAAAGTCCCCGGGTTTTGCCGCAAACTAACAAGTTCGCGGCAAAAAGTGTAGGTTGGAAGGAAAATATTGGAAGAAGTCGTACATGTTCTGGCACAACGAAAATTCTACACAGTTTATTAAAGTAATTCACTAGTCACACCCTGGCGCGGTTTTGTTTTGAAATTATTCTTTTATTAAATGGAAGGTAGTGGTGTTTGGACGTAGGTGCCCAGGCTTTTCTGTGCAAAATCGCAGCCCTGCGCAGCTGCCTGGCCCCAGTACTGTGCGCCCTTGGCTTCGTCCTTTGGCATTGCCCAACCAAAGAAATGGTAAGCGCCTAGCAAGCATCGAGCGTTGGCATGGCCCTGTGCTGCGGCCTTGCCGATCCAGGCTGCGGATTCGGCTTTGTCTATGCGCACCCCCTCGCCAGAGCAGTAGCATAACCCAAGCCTGAACTGTCCTTCGTCATTGCCTTGCAACGCCGCTTTTTGGTAGAATTCACACGCCTTGGTCTGATTCTTGGGCGTCCCCATCCCGTACATATAGCAAGCCCCCAGCCGCAGCTGCGCGCCCGCCAAATTCTTGGAAGCTGCTTTTTGGTACAAGCGGAAAGCCCTGGCCTCGTTTAGGGGGACCCCCTTGCCTCTCGAGTAGCAGTCGCCCAGCCACAGCTGCGCCTCTGCGTTCCCCTTCAAAGCGGCGCGCTCGTACCACTGCGCGGCTTTGGCTTCATCTTTGGCCACGCCTTGGCCATTCATGTAGCACCGGGCCAGACGAAACTGCGCGTCCGTCTGTCCAAGCTCAGATGCTGACGTGTACCATTTCGCGGCCTCGACTTTGTTTTTCACGACTCCTTTCCCCTTCATATAACACGCCCCCAGCCAACGCTGCGCTTCTGCGTTTCCTTGCTTCGCTGCACGCGTAAGCCACTGCGCTGCCTGAACCAAGTCCCGCTCCACGCCAGTTCCGTAAGTATAAATGGATGATAGGCAAAACTGTGCGTGTGAATCCCCTCCCTCCGCTGATAGTTTGAAGAGTTCTACTGCCTTGGCAATGTCTCTGGAAACGCCGTCCGTTGGACTTCCGTGCAGGTACATTTCCGCCAGGCACGCTTGGGCCTCGACGTCACCTTCTTCAGCTGCTTTTGTCACTCGATGCAACCTCTCGCGTATTGCCCCTGCCAGTATCGTTTGCAGTTCTGCTGTGCCAAGCCGGCGGCTCGGGTGTCGATTGTTCTGGCGGCTAGGACCAGTTACCATTTGGGAGGCGTGCAAGACCTAAGACCTAATACAAGAATTAATGTTTTAAATTTTTGCTAGCTCGATTATACCAAAAACATGCTCTTAGTGCGTTACAAAGGGACAAAGGAAGGGGGGGGGCGCCCCCCCCCCTTTTTCTCTTGCTCCCTCTCTCTCTCTCTCTTTCTCTCTCGCTTACAAGGAGAGGGGCAGAGCAGGCGCGCGGGGAAGGTGGAAAGGGGGAGGGGGGCAAAGAAGATTGGAGAGGGAAAAGGGGGGGGGGAAGAAGAATCGACAAGGAGGAACCAAACTTGCAGCTAATTCCTGTTATTGCAAACATACTAGGCACTTTTTGGTTGGAGCACAAAATGGAAAACCAGTCGCAACCAGAGTTAGGCGGTGACCAGGGCGCTCTGCCGGTCTCACTCAACGCAACCAATACCACACAGGCGCAGGCCTGGGCACGAGCGTCGGCCGAGCTCTGGCACGTCGTGAGCTCTAGACCGGATGCTCTTGACGGCGCAAGAGCTCTGCCCGGAGCTGCCGAGCTGGAGGAGGCTCAGCGATTGTTCGCGACAAAGACTAAGGAAAACGACCTCCTGGCAGTGGAGAAACTTCGCCGCAAGCCCGTGTTTTGGCAGCCAGAGGGGCTGTTCTTCCTGGGCTGCTGTATCAAGTCCGGCCGCGGCGTTCCCGCTTGCAACGCAGAGCTTGCTTGCTTATATTGGATCGCCGCCCTCGAACTTGCGCGTGCGAGCGAGACAAACCCCGCGCCCATGTATTATCTGTACCTGCTGTGGAAGTTGGTGGAGTACCTCGAATCAAACCCGCCAACCGACTACGGCGAACGCTTCAGAGCGCAGGGTCCCTGCTGGTACCTGAAGGAGCTGGCTCGTTGCGTCTGGAAGAGCAATATGCCCAGTAAGGAACGAGAGCACTTTTTAGCCCGCAGCCGCAAGGCCCGCAGACGTCGCTTCTATCTAAGCTAGCCTGGCAAGAAACGTGGCTGGTCAGCCCCGTCAATACGCGCGCTGTGCAGCACAGTGTCTACATGCAACGCTTCGCCGCGCGGATAAGGCTAGAAGCCGGCTCCAGCCTCCAGCCGGAGGACTACGCACAAGATTTCCGACAGCTTTTTCCCCTTGACGCAGAACCAACCGCCCTTTTTTGGCAAGACGTGGGCGACGCGCTGTCGCACTGGTGGTTGGCGCTGGGCCCCGCGCACGTCGCGGTCCGGGGGTCTGCCCTGCGCCAAGTGCTCGGCAACACGAGCGAGCAAGTTCGGTACACACAGCTGATCAAGCTACAGGAAATGCGTCGAAGGTACAATCAACACAGCCTAGTGCCAAGCGACTGGGCGTTGATGTACAAACAGGAACCGAATATCTTCAAGATCTGGGAGCGCAAGTGTGCCAAACCGGTCGACGCGGCTACCCTGGAGCGTTTTCTTTTCCCGACGGCACGGCCGCCCGCCGGCCTGCCGGCTCCGGAAGAAGACGGCCCGGCGGGCTGGCGCGCCTTGCTAGGTGGCTGCTTTGAGCCAACCGACGCAGATTTCTTGCTGGCTTGGCTCTCGCAGCAAGTGAAGAAGAATTTGCAAGAGAGTTTCTCTTCGCTGCAGCCGTGGGTCTGCCTGGCCGGCGTGGTTCCGTTGCAGCTGGGGCAGTTACTTCGGTCCTTCTGCAAGCTCGTAGGAGACGAACACGTCGTTGTCTTGCGGAATGTAAACGCGTACCGGCTGCTGGAAAAAAAGGCGGAGATGCAGCAAAGATTGGTAGTCGTTGTTGACGCGGTGAGGCGGGTACCCCTGCAGGCGCCTGAACTCCGCCAGCTTCTCCGAGCGCTACGCGCCGACTTGCAAATAAGCGGTAGGCGGGCTGGTCAATCAGCGCCCATCATCTTATCCAACCGCAGCCAGGTCCTGATTTTGCACGACGAAAACGGCAACCCGCTCTGGACCGCCCAAGATCTGCTACAGGAGGAAGTGCCTGCTAGACTTCTACGTCTTGCCACGGCAGCTGATCCCGTCCAGGAAAAAGAAGAAGAAGCGTTACGATCCGAACGCGTTCCAGCCGTAAGCATCGGCCAATACCAGGCGATCGATCGCGAAATTATGGATAAATTCTATCACTGGTTGGTGGAATTACTGTCCCAAGTCGCAACGCAGCAAAAGCTGCCAGGTCTAGCCAAGCCTGCAAGTCACGAACGCCCTCACGTCTTTTATATCTCGCGAAAATCAAACAAGGGCATGTTTGCAATAAGGCTCAAGGATCTTTTAGCGAGCTTTGCAAGCGCCTTGGGTCTTGGCCAGGATGTTTTGAGCAGGCAGGCTAAAAAACAGTTTTTAGTCTGTCTGCAGAAAGAATTTCCCAAGTTAGACCTGAAGCCTGTCCAAAGCATGTATTCGTGCCTGGGCAAGCACGGGCCGCAGGCCAAGGGTTTCTTGCTGCCCTACACTGCAAGCGATCTCTTGGCTAAACTATCTGCAATCAAGACAAATGTGCAGCCGCAGCAAGCAGATCACCAGTGCGACAAGGACACAGAAGCCACACAAAACAAAGAAAAAAGACAGAAATTGTGCCTGTAACCTGCAACTTAACGGTAGAAACGGCCATTCATCTGGGCCGTGCTTTAAGATTTAGATTCACGGAAAAACGCCTGGTTTCTGCCGCAAAACCGGCAAATTTGCTGCCCAAACGCCCATCCGACGAATTCGCGGAAAAACGTCCGGGTTTTGCAAAAAAGCCCCGCAATTAGTTTTTTCTTTTTCTGCCTCACCTTTCCCCCCTAAAAGGAGGCCCCCCCCCCCGGGGAGGTGAGGTTTGTGTTCCCTGAAAAAAAAGTTTTTTTCGCCTTGGCGGATTCGGAAAAAAGTTCGGATTCACTTGAAAACGACCGGGTTTTGCAGAAAACCAATACTTTTGCCGGAAAACGCCCGGGTTTTGCCGCAAACCAACAAGTTCGCGGCAAAAAGTGTAGGTTGGAAAAAGAATATTGGGGGTTGTACATGTTCTGGCACAACGAAAGTTCTACATAATTTATTAAAGTAATTGAAAATTATACTTGGCGCGCAGACGCGCGCGCTCGTTCAACTTCTAGTTCTCGGACTGCGAATCATACACTGGTCGCAAAGCAAAAAGACAGAAACTGCAAGAAGATCACGCAACGCTTGCATGATTCAAATTCGAGTATTTTTTACGTATGAGTGTTGTCCTTTTGCTTCGCTAAATTTCATCACGACCTTTGCTATCTCTTTTGGATTTAAGCTTTACGGATCTGGATTGAAATCTTGGAGAGACCAGATCGGATTGAAATCTTGAGGAGGTGAACCCCCCTCAGAGATTCCTACAGCTGGGAGAAAAAAGTAACATATGTTTAAATTGTGGCACCGATTTATCTCCTGGTGGAGATTTTCGCTCTCCCAAGCGCACTGGTCAACCGCCGCCAGCAGCATGTTGAGGGCATCCTCTAGTTCATTAGCTTTCATGCTCTGGTAGTTTGCCAGGGTAAGCTGCGAGTCTGGCGGCGCGGCTCGCGTCCTCGCCGTCGTCGTCGCCGTCGTAGCTGACGGTAGTGGGCAAGTTTGCAAGTGTGGCGAGCTCGTCCCGGAGTTTCTGGTGTTCCTGAGTCAGCTCAGCGTATTTGGTCAGTAGTTAGGGCGCAAAGGTCCTGCGTAGCTCATCCAGCTCTCCCGACAGCGCCCAGAGGCTGTTATAAAGTAGTCCGATGTTCGCGGGCGTCAGCTCGTAGCCCAGTCGCTCTATGTACGCCAGCTGGAATTAAATTGGGACTGGGGGCTGGCGGGGGGAGAGGGGAGAGGGAAGCTAAAGTAAAGCCAGGGGGTTCGATGAAAAAGGGGCGGAATCTACCTTGTTACTCCCCACCCCCGTCCCCTCCCTCCCCTGCCTCCCCCCGTCCCTTGTTTGCGTGTGCAACACGTTTCGAAAAAAAATTATTTTCTACTTTTCATCTTGCTCCTATTTTCGCAGATCTACGCACCGTGCTACAGCACGACAACAAAAAAACGGACGGGGGGAAAGGATGCGGAGAGGAAGAAGAGAGAGGACTCCTGGGCAGCAGACCCCCCTCCTATATTGCATCCGCAGCAGCAAGCTTTGGCGCAAGGGAGGGGAGGGAGGCGACTCTCCCTCGCTTGGGGAAAGAAAAGGCGCGCCAGCATTGTGCTCCACCAATTAAAAAAGTTTTTTAGCACCCTTCCCCTCGGAAGTAGCCTGGGGGAGCCTGCGAATGAAGCCTG
Source organism: Paulinella micropora (assembly GCA_019918135.1). NCBI lineage: Eukaryota > Cercozoa > Imbricatea > Euglyphida > Paulinellidae > Paulinella > Paulinella micropora. The sequence continues at coordinate 28,581 of WBZZ01000426.1, forward strand.
GCTTAGCTCCCGCTTCGTCTAAGCTGGCCGGCGACGAGGTGCTATGGGTCCATTCTGTATCGTTCGAGAAGTATTGGGTGCAGCTGATCAAGGCCTGCGCGGGCCTAAGCAAGACAGAAGCGGGTTTGGTGGCGGTAGCCAAGGTGTTGACGGAGGACGCAAAAACCTGGGTAGTGTGGATCCTTGGCCGAGTTCTGCAAGCAAGAGAGACGGCGGCCCGCCTAGCAGCGACGCTGACAGCGATGGGGGTGGGTCACAGCCGACCTTGCGTGTTTGAGGATGAGCACTCGCGTGCGCGCGAGGCAGCCGTGTTGATTGTGCGGCCCAGGAAGTAGCGAGGCCGAGGGGCAGGCCGAGGTGGAGCTGCGCTCCTGGACTCCTGACTTCTTTGTACGAGACGTGGACACTGCTTGGACGGGATAGGAAGTGGCGCTGCTGATTCACGGAAAAACGCCTGGTTTTTGCCGCAAAACCGGCAAATTCGCGGCCAAACGCTCCACCCGACAAATTCGCGGGGAAACGTCCGGGTTTTGCAAAAGAGCCCCCGCAATTAGTTTTTCTTTTTCTGCCTCACCCCTGAGGGGAGGCCCCCGGGGAGGGGGGAGGTTTGTGTTCCCTGAAAAAAAAAGTTTTTCCCGCCTCGGCGGATTCGGAAAAAAGTTCGGATTCAATCAGAAACGGCCGGGTTTTGCGGAAAACCCATGGTTCTGCCGGAAAACGCCCGGGTTTTGACGCGAACCAGCAAGTTCGCGGGCAAGAAATGTAGGTTGGAAACCTCCCCTTGCCTGTCTCTTTGGTTGTCGGACAAATTATTTTTTTTTTCTTCTTTTCAGTGCCAAGTGGACGACTTTGTCAGGTTTTAATTAAAAAGACTTTTCTTTTTGCTTCCGATTGAGGACGCGATTCTCTGTGGTGCAGTCGACCGGGCCCTACGCGCGCCAGTGGATCCAGGGCAACAACATGCGAGGGTTTTGTGCACTCGTTGACTGACATTTCCGGCTGTGTACTTCAAGATACGGGATCCCCGCGTCGTCTGGACATATTGTGCCACGAGCTGGTCCTCCACGTGGACATAACCTTGTCAACACGCTATAGCTACCCTTATTGGAAGGAGATGCGTTCGCAGTTGTTGGTTCCTTTAGCCGAAGTGACAAGAACAAAGGCCCCCTCAACCTTGGTCACTAAGTCTCAGTGCCAAAGTTTAATACTTTTGTCAAGCTTTTTACTTAAAAAAATCTCTTTTTTCTTTGCAATCTTGTGGTTACAGTTTGCTCAGGCGTCGGAGTTCCAGGAGCGTGGGGAAAGCATTTCTGTACAGTCTTGTACGTCCAATTGTGGCAGGTGCGTTAACTTTTGCAGAGTCCGGTCCGAAATATTGGAGCAGCAGGTCAAACTCAGGCGCTGTAGGCCGGTATATCTGGGCAGTATGGCCTGCAATTCCGCGTCAGTGATGTCGCTGTGCCCGATCCGCAGCACAGCCAGCGAGCTTGCGCTGCGTAGCCGCCTCAAGCAGCCGTTCGTGTCGTCGTGCTGGTCCAAGTCCAGAATGTGAATCGCAGAGAATGCCCCCACAAGTTCTGGCGACGTTGAGCCTACGATTGTTAGTTCTTGTACCTGTAAGTCCGTGATCACTGATACTAGTTTCTTAGTGCAGGCCGCCGAAAGACATGGGATGGTGAGATTAGTTAACGGCTCCGCAGTGATTCGGCAGGCAGGAGCCAGAAAAGACAGTATGAGGCGGTCCACAGGAAAGTGTAGGTCGAGCTCTGGATGCTCTAACTCTGCCCAAAATTGGTATGTTTTTACTAGTTCATTAAACTGCTTGCACACTAAGTTCCAAGTAACTGCCTCTCCGGCACCTACCAGGTCCCTTACAAGCGGCCAGATATCCAAAGGCATGCAGAGCAACCCGGAGTGTGTGGACATTGGTTTCCTTTTTTTATTAGCTTCTCTTGTGTTTGCTTGTCTTAATAAGCCTGGACGCGAACCTCCTTGGTACAAGAACCAACCTGCCTGTCGCGCTGGGGCGCGATGCTGTAATGTCTTTTCTGAGAGATTCTTTTTCTCCCTCCGACATATTCAAGTCCACCGTAGGCAGGGGTTGTCTTCCTGGTGGCGGGTATGGCGGGGGTTTGGCGCGTTGGCGGGGGGGGGGGGTGCGCCGGGCAGACCTGCGTCGTTGTTGCTGCTGCCTTTCCCGAATTTGTTTTTTATCTCTTTTTGGGTCTGCTGTATCTGTTCTGGAATTAAGCCAACCAAGGGAATTAAGTTGCCATCCTGTGCGGGGACGTAATTTGGTGGAGGGTTGGGAGGGGATCTGGAGACGGTGGAATGGTGACCCCCTTGCTCCGCCGGCTTCCACCGGCTCCGCCAACTTAAAGGCCTGCGCAAAGTAGCCGGGCCACTCGGTAGCAGCCAGGGCACCGGCGGGGACTCCGTACTTGGCCCTCGCCTCAAAGGATCGCAAGACGTATACGTAGCCGCGCCCCGCCCGTGCTAGCTTCGAGGCCAGCACACCTCCCAGCGCCGAGTTGCTGCGCAGTGCCGTAGGGGCCAGGCCTCGCACTAGACAGGCCCTGTCGTCTAGGGAAAGCCGCAGGGGCTGGCCAGAGCCTGCGGCCCCCGACTCGATGACTCGCAGCCGCATGGTCACGACGTCGTCCTCGGTCTGGTGCACCACCGAGTCCAGCTGGACTGGCACAAACTCGTGGCGGTACCAGAGCCACAACGGGTCCCCCTCTCTGGCACCGAGGACCAACATAGCCAGCAAGCAGCCGGGGTTCAGTTCGTGGCTCAGACTTCGGGCCTCTTCCTCGGACAGGCTGTTCAGGACTGGTTCCAGGGCCCGCCCCAGAACGGTGTGCGCGAAGGCGCACTGGCACTTCTCGGTGCTTCCACACGGCTTAGGCCCTTCTGCACTGAGGGCTGGCTATGTTCATCCGGTGCACGAGCACATGGGCAAAGAAAGCCACCAGCCTGTCCGTGTCGGTCGCATCCGGCCCGAGCTTGGCGGGGGGGCCCGGGGGAGAGCCTAGGGACAGCATGCACTCCCTGACGGCCCCTACGGTGCAAGCTTCCTGTGCCTGGGTGGCTGCGTTGACGGCTGCCTCGTCAAGGGACGCCACATTGGCAGGCAGAAAGCTGCGTTTCTGCCGGGTCGGTGAGACCCTGCGAACAACAGAGCCCGGGGCCTTTCGTCGCTTCTTGATTGCCGAATCCAGCTCGTCCTGGAAACAGTAGTGCCTGTAAGGCGAGGTGAAGACCATTGGCGGGGGTCGGTGGCGCCGGGGTCAGAGTCGAAGTCCAGGCTGCTGAACATGTCCTTCGGTCTGTTGGTGCTTAGGCGCTGTCGCGCCGGCTCTGCTGGTTTATGCTCCAGCTTTGTGTACAAGCATAAGAGAACAAACACGCCCCATCTGCTCAATTTGCAAGCTGAGATGCTTGTATCACGAACGCGGGAGTTCCCTGTTATCAGACGGGGGGGTGCTACGACAATTTGTGCTCTCCCCCCTCTTTGCCTCTTCCCTCTCCCAGCTCTCTATCAAATGCAAGGCTTTGTTGGGGGATTTTTTAAAATTAAATTTTTTTAGATTCTGCGCTCTCCCCCCCCCCTTCCCCTGTTCTTTGAGCCCCCCCGGGCTCAGGGGGCTCATGGGGGAGAGAAGAAAGAAAGAGGGGGGGGGCGCCCCCCCCTTTTCGGGAGGAGGGGGAGAGAAGGGAGGCGAAGGGATGTGTGTGAGGAGGGGGGGGTGCCCCCCCCCTTCCCCTTTTTTTCTTTCCCCCACTTGAGCCCCCTGAGCCCGGGGGGCTCAAAGGACAGGGAAGGGGGAGGGGAAGGGCGCAGAAGCTACAAGAAAAATTAAATAAACACATGAAACGCCTCCACTAAGCCCCCCTCCTTCCTCATCCCTGTCCTAGTTCTTAGAAGGAGGGAAAGGCTAGATCGTGCTTTCCCCCTCCCTCTTAGTTTTCAGTGCCGAGTGTAGGACCAAACTTTGTCAAGGATTTTTATTAATTTCTTTTCGTACATTCTTAGCGCGCCCCTGCCCCTTTTTTTTCCCGTGTGCTTACATATTCAGGTGCGAGGTGCAACATGAACGGGACCTGCTCCGGGGGCGAACTTTTCTCTGCTTTTGACATGAATGTTCTTACCAAGGTTCCGGGTGCCGGGGAGCACATGTTTGAGCTGCAAGGCAAGGCAGTAAAGGCGACGGTGGAGAAAGATGCCGAGCTTTTAATTAAATTTTTTTCTTTCTTTTGCACTCTTTCCCGGTCTGCCGGAAAAACTCATAAGCACTGCCTTTTCCGGCCTTATCATGCGCCCCATGCAAAACAGCACGATTTAGCGCCAAATGATCGGGCCGCTCCGGGCTCTTTCCGCGGGGTAATCTAAATCAAATGTTTTCCCGCGCAAAGAAACCTCGCGCCAATTTTTTGTTGTTGCGCAAATGACAGGTTTTCATATCTCCCCCCTCCCCCCCCCTCCATCCCCCTTCGGGGAGTAGGAAGAGCGGGGCAAAGAAAGGGGAAGGGGGAGATAAGGGGGGCGCCTCTCCCCCCCCCCTCCCCTTCCCCCTTTTCGGGGGGGGGGAGAGGGAGCGCCAAATTGTCTTGTTGTGCTTTCCCGGAGAAACCTACCGCCTTCCGCTTTTTTGTGACGTGGGGCCGGCTAGTTTATGTGCGCCCCTGG
>WBZZ01000427.1:2500-5000 GCA_019918135.1 Paulinella micropora
TATCAAGCAGCAATGAATCAATGAATCAAGATCGCGCTGCTGCGTCGTCAACAGCCACACGTACACACGTACATACATACTTACATACGTACGCATACACTCATACATACACACACACACACACACACTCACAAGCACACGCACACACGCACGCACATACACACACACATATGTACACACATACACACATACAGACGTACACACACCTACATCCTGGTTGCCCTGCACCCATCCGCATCCACGTCAACCAAGTACATCAATCATCCATGAATCGATCAATCTTCTTCTCCTTCTTCTCCTTCTTCTCCTTCTCCTTCTTCTCCTCAGTATCGCGCTGTTGCTTGCTGTTGCTGCCAGCGCAAAGGTCCTGACTGCACTGTATGTATGGATATGCAAAACAAACAAACAAACGAGTAACAATCAAACAAACAAATGAGTAACAAGGTACTAACCCTAACCCTAACTTCAATTGAGCCGGAAGCTTTTTTTGAGGGTTTTCAAGAAAAGACCGCTTCTTGCGACCAACTTGTTGGTGGTCGGAATACTTAGAAACCTTAGATATATGTATAGGTCTGTATGCCTGCATGCGAGTGTTGCCTTCAAGTGCAGTACGAAGTCGTCGAGGCGCATGGCGACTCCCTGTTTCTGGTGGTAGGGCAGCGAGACCAGCAGCAGGTCCTTGATCAGCCAGCGCTGGTAACCCGAGTAGACCATGAACTTGGCGTCCTCCACCTCCACCTGACCACACCAACGCAACAGACAAACTATCTATTGTATATGACCGGAGTAGACCATGAAGTTGGCCTCCTCCTCCACTGCCAACTGCCAAAGATGAAATGCACGGTGTAAATGTCTGATGTGTGTATTGTGAGTACAACATGAACTTGGCGTCCTCCACCGCCGCCTAACAACACCAACATAACAAACAATAGTATATTATGCGGCTAGCCACAAATTTGACGTATTTTGCGGGCTCGCCGGACCGGCTCGCCCGCAAAACACGTGAAATTTGGCGCGGTGCGTACGTAGTTTTATCGGTAACCTGACCACATGTTGTGGAGGTGACCGATAAATTATCTCTTGTGTATAGCAATACACCATGAACATGGCCTGCTCCACCGTCACCTAACAAGACCGACACATCAAGACAAATGCGTAGCAGACCAGAGAGGAAACACGTGTCAAGTATCACACCAACATGCGTGTGCTGCTGACAACTTCGCCGACATGCATACATGCATACATACATAGCACGCACGCATACATGCATACATACATAGCACGCACGCATGCATGCATACACCATACACACATACATAACATAAAACAACAAATACATACGCGCACAAGTACGCACACAAATGTATACACATCTATTGTAGATAGCCGGAGTAGACCATGAAGAGAAGTTGGTAACTCTTAAGTACAACGAACAATGACTTCAAGCGCGTTGATTTCAGTCAATATTTGCATCTACAAGCTGTGTTATGGCTCATTAGAAAGCTCTTGATGAGAGCTTTCAAATGAGCCATTACACGAGCCGCGAAGATCAGAACCGGCTGAGAACGAAACGTTTGAAGTCATTGCTCATTGTGGTTAAGTACAGGGAACTTCTCAAGTTGGCCACCTCCACCTGTCCAAGATAAAATACACAGTGTCTTTAGATGATGAGTGTGTTGTGAGTACACGATGAACGTGACGTCCTCCACCTCCACCTAACAACATGCCAACGCAACGCAGTACAAAATACAACGTGTCAACATATGATGTGTGAAGCACGAGTACACAATAAAGTTGCTATCGTCTACTTCCACCTCCAGATATCTCGCTTTCTTTCTTTCTTCCTCTTCCTCTTTCTCTCTCTCTCTCTCTCTCTCTCTGTGCCTGCCTCCCTCCCCCCCCCCCCCCCCCCTCTCTCTCTCTCTCTGCGCACAAGAAATATTTCTCTGAGCGGCTCGTTGCTGGCTGGTGGTTCTGGCGGGCGGGGTGTACCATGCCTGGCAAGCAGCCGACAGAGATGTCGTTTTAAACCTAACCCTAACCCTCACCCTAACCCTATCTTCAAATGGAGGCCGGGTGTACCATAGGCGGGAAGCACCAGACGGAGATGTCGGTCACGACGAGGGTGCGCGGCTGGCTGGGGGGCGGCGTGAGCGGCGGCGGCAAGGACGGGTCGGCAGGGGCAGCGGGGGCGTCCGCGGCGTCCGCCAAAGGCACCAGCAACACCTGGTCCGAGTACAACACCTTCTCCACCGCATCGCCGATCCCTGACAGAGAGCAGAACACACAACATGCACCGAGAGGATATATATGCATGGCCCTCACACACACACACACACACACACACACTTTAGAGCACCTTCTCCACCGCATCGCCGATCCCTGCACGAGACACAACACACAAGACGTACCAACATGACCCGAGACAGAACACACCACACGTACCAACATGATCTTCATGCATTGCATTCATACACACTTTAGAGCAACTTCGCGACCT
>WBZZ01000427.1:15000-20000 GCA_019918135.1 Paulinella micropora
TCTTTCTTTCTTTTTGTACAATTATAACTCATGGGGAAACTGCAAACAGCTATTTTTACCTAAAGCAAATCGCTGGCCGAGGCAGTGATCAGAGTCTGGGCTTGGAGTCATTAATATATTTATAGTCCGACGTTGCGGCCTGGTTAACTAATACATATTTCAATTTCTTCTCTCTTACTTCCTTTTTCTTTCTTTCTTTCTGTCTTTCTGTTCTTTCTGTTTTTTCTTTTTTTTTCTGTTCTTTGTGTTCTCAGAAGCCCCTCTCTATCTATCTATGTTCTTCAGCTATGTCCTGCCTTCTCTATCCATCGTTGCTTTTAAGACAAGATTGTCAGCAGCACAACAACGACCGTCATGTCCTCCCTACTGTGTCGATCTGTATGCTTTAGCTACGGTAGTTAGTGGCACAGCAAGCACTCTGAGCTATCGACTGCCATAGCTAAAGCATACAGATAGGTAAAGAAGGGAAGACATAGCTAAAGAACATGAGTAGATCGAAAAGGGAGGACACGGCGTTTGTTGCTGTGCAATCGATGGCCCAAGCTAAAGCAAACAGAAAATACGTCGTGCATTTTCCTATCCACCTGTATGTATTAGCTATGGCAGTCAGCAGCGCAACAGCGGTCGCCAGGCCATCCCCGCCGGCCCGCAGCGCGCCAGCAGTCTCCGTCGTGCTGCCCGTGCACAACGGTCTACTTACCTTCCTACACTTTCTACATCTACCTACCTATTGGGCCGCAGCGTCAGCGGTCTCCGTCGTCCTGCCTGTGCACTCTATCTATCTATCTATCTACCTACCTACCGACCTACACGTCTATCTGCCACCTGCCTACCTCACTATCGGCCCGCAGCACACAAACACAACAGTCTCTGTCGTGCTGTCCTTGCACTGTGGTCCATCTTCTCCTCAGTGCACTATGCGCATTTCATTTCCTACCTGATCTGTCGGCCCGCAGCACGCGCCTCGTCTCCCTCGTGCTGCCCTTACACGCGCCTCGTCTCCCTCGTGCTGCCCTTGCGCAACGCTCCAGCGATCGACCTACCTAGCTACACTATCTATATCTACCTATCTATACACGACGCTCCAGCTATCGACCTACCTAGCTACACTATCTATATCTACCTATCTATCGGTCCGCCGCCGCGCACCGCTCGTCTTCTTCGTCCTCCCGTGCACAGCAGACATGGCACAGAAAGCAGAACTACACACATGTTGCGTACATATGGTCGGGTGAAAAAATTCGGCCACCTCACCTTTCGGCCAACCGTAAATTCGGGAATTTTGGGCTAAACTTTTATTGTGGACAACAAATGTACCGTAATTACCGGCTGGCCGAAATCTTCACAACTTTGAAAAACAAATGTACCGTTATTATGGGATATTTGTTCTGACCGAAATTTTGCACTATTCCTTGCTGTTTGGTAGGAGAGAGGCACCTGGGGGCCGCCCTGGACAGCCTGGCGGCGCAGACAACGCAAGACTGGGAACTGGTAGCCACAACTGACTACCGACACACCGGCTGTCTGTCTATCTGTCTTATCTGTCTTATCTATCTATCTATCTATCTATCTATCTATCTATCTATCTATCTATCTGCCTGTTTATTCTGTCTGTCTGTCTGTGTGTCTATCATTATATCTATCTATCTATCTATCTATCTATCTATCTATCTATCTATCTATCTGTCTGTCTATCTGTCTGTCTATCGAGCTGTATGTAGGTGTTAGTGGAGGATGCTAGTACAGATTGCACACTGACAGTGCTGACACAGTCACCTGTCAACCTGCCTGTAGAAGTGCTGACACAGTGACCTATCGACCTGCCTGTAGCAGTGCTGACACAGTCACCTATCGACCTGCCTGTAGCAGTGCTGACACAGTCACCTATCGACCTGCCTGTAGCAGTGCTGAAACAGTCACCTATCGATCTGCCTGTAGCAGTGCTGACACAGTCACCTATAGATCTGCCTGTAGCAGTGCTGACACAGTCACCTATCGATCTGCCTGTAGCAGTGCTGACAATTAGTTACCTATCGACCTGCCTGTAGCAGTGCTGACACAGTCACCTATAGATCTGCCTGTAGCAGTGCTGACACAGTCACCTATCGACCTGCCTGTAGCAGTCGATCTGCCTGTAGTAGTGCTGACACAGTTAGTTACCTATCGACGTAGCAGTGCTGACACAGTCACCTATCGGCCTGCCTGTAGCAGTGCTGTCACCTATCGGCCTGCCTGTAGCAGTGCTGACACAGTCGCCTATCGACCTGCAGCACTGCTACAGGCAGGTTGATAGGTGACTGTGTCAGCACTGCTACAGGCAGGTCGATAGGTGACTAACTGTGTCAGCACTGCTACAGGCAGGTCGATAGGTGACTAACTGTGTCAGCACTGCTACAGGCAGATCGATAGGTGACTGTGTCAGCACTGCTACAGGCAGATCGATGGGTGACTGTGTCAGCACTGCTGCAGGCAGGTCGATAGGTGACTGTGTCAGCACTGCTACAGGTGACACAGTCACCTATCGACCTGCCTGCAGCAGTGCTGACACAGTCACCTATCGACCTGCCTGTATGTATTAGTAGACAATGCTAGCACCGACGGCACACTGACAGTGCTGACACAGTCTGTCTCTCTATCTCTCGATCTGCATGTAGGTGATGCTAGTACAGATGGCACACTGACAGCGCTATCGCAGTTGCCTATCGATCTACATGTAGGTGTTAGTAGAGAATGCTAGCAGTTGCCTATCGATCTACATGTAGGTGTTAGTGGACGATGCTAGCAGCTGCCTATCGGTCTACATGTAAGTAGAGAATGCTAGCAGTTGCCTATCGATCTACATGTAGGTGGTAGTAGAGAATGCTAGCAGTTGCCTATCGATCTACATGTAAGTGTTAGTAGACGATGCTAGAAGTTGCCTATCGATCTACGAATAGGTGTTAGTGGACGATGCTAGCAGTTGCCTATCGATCTACATGTAGGTGTTAGTAGACGATGCTAGCAGTTGCCTATCGATCTACATGTAGGTGGTAGTAGAGAATGCTAGCAGTTGCCTATCGATCTACATGTAGGTGATAGTGGACGATGCTAGCAGTTGCCTATCGATCTACATGTAGGTGGTAGTAGAGAATGCTAGCAGTTGCCTATCGATGTACGTATAGGTGTTAGTGGACGATGGTAGCAGTTGCCTATCGATCTACATGTAGCGTTAGTAGACAATGCTCGCACGGATTGCTCGCGGGCAGTGCTGACACAGTCTGTCTGACTTGGCACAGTGAGCGTGCTGACACGGTTGCGTATCGATGTGCATGCAGGTGCTAGTGGACGATGCGAGCTCAGACAACACACTGACAGTGCTGCAACAGTACCAAACACGACTACCTGCCGTCAATACCTCATTTTTGCATGTATGCATCTATGCATGTATAAATGTGTGTATGCATCTATGAATGTATGAATATATTTACGTGTGAGTATGTATGTATGTATGTATGTATGTATGTATGTCTTTCTCTCTTTTTGTTTGCTTGTTTGTTTGATGTTTAATGCATGTTGTATGTGTATGTATGTTTGTATAGACAGATAGATAGACAGACAGACAGACAGACAGATAGATAGATAGATAGATAGATAGATAGATAGATAGATAGATAGATAGATAGATAGATAGATAGATAGATAGATAGATAGATAGGTAGGTAGATAGGTAGATAGATGGATAGATAGATAGATAGATAGATAGATAGATAGATAGATAGATAGATAGATAGATAGATAGATAGATAGATAGATAGATAGATAGATAGATAGATAGATAGATAGATAGATAAGTAGATAGATAGATAGATAGATAGATAGATAGATAGATAGATAGATAGATAGATAGATAGGTAGATAGATAGATAGATAGATAGATAGATAGATAGATAGATAGATAGATAGATAGATAGATAGATAGACAGATAGATAGATAGATAGATAGATAGATAGATAGATAGATAGATAGATAGATAGATAGATAGATAGATAGATAGATAGATAGATGTTTATATGCATGTACGCATGCTTGCATGCTTATGTATGTTTGCATGCAGGCAAGTGAGTATGTCAGTAAGTCAGTAAGTAGTATGAAGAAATGTATGCATGTGTGTTATGCGTGTTTCGCAGCTGCAGCTCGTCGATTTTGAAGCTGTATGTTGTTTGTGTGTATGTACGCGAGACGTGTTATGTATGCAAGACGTGTTATGTAAGGCGTGTCATGCCAGTCTGTGTGTGTGTCGGGTGCTTAGGTGCGTGTGTTGCGTTTCGAGGTGCAGCAGGGCTTGGTGGCTGCGTTGAACGCGGGCGTGCTGCAGGCGCGCGGGCAGTACATAGCGCGCATGGACGCCGACGACATCGCCTCCCCAACGCGCCTCAGCGAACAGCTGCAGTACATGACACAACACCCCGAACTGGTCCATGCACCAAGCCTTTAGGCATGGAGTTGTGTGCTTACTTATTTTGATTGATTTATTTATTGAAATTGTACTTGCCTGAGCGGCACTCCTAGATGGTCTTTATTTCTTTATTTCTTTATTTCTTTATTTCTTTATTTCTTTATTCATTTATTCATTCATTTATTTATTCATTTATTTATTCATTTATTCATTAATTCATTCACTGATTTATTCCTTAATTTATTCCTTTATTTATTCCTTTATTTATTCATTCACCTTGATCAGCAACATGCATTGAACCCTCCCTCTTTGACCTGCCTGCCTACCTCTTCAGGACGTGTTGGGCTGTTCAGTGGAGTTGTGTGGCTCTGCTGGCGAGGGCGCGCCCGCAGGCTCTGCTGGCGAGGGTGCGCCCGCAGCTGCCTGCTCGCCTGTCCCAGCCAGCCAGCCCGCAGCTGACTGCTCGCCTGTCCCAGCCAGCCAGGACCACGCCAAGAACGCGAAGCAACACAGCAAGCACCACCAGCACTCCGCTACCACCACCACTGCAACCACCACCACTAA
>WBZZ01000427.1:25000-52500 GCA_019918135.1 Paulinella micropora
ACAACACTGGACCCGCGCGCTGCGAGAACACGACCCCACACAAGGTCAGGCACAGGGCTTGTGCATGTATATGGGAAACGCATGCACTTGTGTGCTTGATATGTATGCGCGTGTGTGTGTTGGCCAGTGGAGATCCCAGTCGCTACCATCGCGCGCCTATTGCAGCCCGCCAACCTAACCAGGTAGCCATTGCCACCTACCTACACACATGCATGCACCCTCCTGCAGTCCGCCAGCCTGCACAGGTAGCCATACCTACCCACCTACCTACCTACCTAACTACTTACCTGCCTGCATGCATGACTTGTGCCGCCGCCAGCCTGACAAGGTAGCATACCTACCTTTCTAGTACCTACCTCCAGGAGCTGTTTCCTCTGCTGCAATGTGGGGAAAATACGTTACTTACATGCATGTATTTTTAACATATATTCGTGCAGACACATGTGCAACCTGTATGCAGCATAGCAGAAGCGAAGGAGTTGTTTGCCCTCTTGCAAGCCTTGGAGAGGGCGTTTCTGTCGCGCTTTCCCGCGCCCCACCAACACCAGCAGGTTGATACCCCAAAACTCAGACCATATCAGCAGTTCCTAGTTCTTCACAGTGAGCAACAATGTGTTCCGTCATTTCGTTCTCGGCCAATGCTTGCGTCCAAAGCTACGTAATCGTGGATGGGACAGCCCTTGATGAGAGCTTGCAAACGAGGAGTTACTGCACAAGCCACAAAAATAAGAGTTAGCTGAGGACGAAACCTTTGAAGTCACGGTGTCTTGAACGTGAGAACAAGGAACTTTTTTTGTCTCCCTTTCCACATGAGAATCAAACACGCCCCTTATCGGCGAACGCATGCAAGTTGCTCATCAGTGGAACGCACCAATTTTCTGTGCCAGCAATATGCTGCGGTTGTATCTATCTACTTGGGCTCGCTGCACAAGTGAAATCGACTCGCCTCTAAGCAGGCATGCTTTTACAACTACTTATACTATATATATATATATATATATATATATATATATATATATATATAATATTATATATATACATATATGTATGTATGTATATATGTATAAATATATATATATATATATATATTTCTTTCTTTCTTTCTTTCTTTCTATCTTTCTTTCTTTCTTTCTTCCTTTCTTTCCGATCGGCTGTCGCTGGCTGTTGTGTGCAGGTGCGCGCAGCCGCGACCGGGCGTTTGGGCGAGGTGGCGATGCTGGCGATGCGGGTGGACGCGGCGGGCGCGCAGGCTCTGTGGCTGGCCTGGCTGGCGCGCGGGCAGGGCGCCGCGCACTTCATGACGCAGCTTGTACGATGAGCCAGCCCGCACGTCTTCATAGGGGACAAACTACTCTATCACCGTCCCGTACAGCTCTCATGACGCAGCTCGTTACGATGAGCCACACCGAACAGTGTGTGTTCATGCAGGGGGACAGGTACTCTATCAACGTTCCGCCCCAAGTTTCATGTTTGTCACGGCCGACTCAATCGTAAACTGCATGAATCCCAGACCATGGTCAGCTCTTTGTGCGTTCACCAAGCCACATTCTGAGGTGGTCAACGGTAACAAGTCCGGGCTGGTGCGCCACCCCTGGTCATGTTCCGTGGGGCAGGCGCGGACAAGCCAGCAGTCTACCGGCAGAGGTGGGGACAGGCCAGCAGTCTCCCGTCAGAGGTGGCGCCCCCGTCGCGAGGCTGCGCAAGCCCGCCCGAGCGTCTCATGCTACCACAGCTATGAGTGGCAGCAACGAGCAGACGCGAGCGGAGCTGCTCGGCTATTTAAGCGAGTAGCTGGGACCATACTGTGGCAGACAGAATGCGGTCTTGACCGGCTACGCGGTGAGAGCTGGTAGAGCTGGTACCGCCACAGAGGGCAGCGAAAACGAGCCCTGGGGCGCTTTTACAACACACCATGACTTCCAGCGCACGACCAAAGCTGATATCATGATTGCTTGCGCAATATCTTATTTGAAAGCTCTTATCGAGAGCTTCCTGACATGCCGTGGCGTGGGTTAGGGACAACAAATTCGGTTGCAAACGAAGTGAGTGACGTCATCGTGTGTTGAAGACATCATCCATGGAGCTGATTGTCCTGGCGTGGTGGCTGCGAACCGATAGCAACACCAGCTCGCCTGTTCACCAGTACGCCGGCGAGCAAGGTGCTGTGGCAGTGCTCATCTCAGAACACACCTGCCGGGCAGGCAAGATATAAAGCTCGCTTTTTTCTTGTCGGTAGTGGATTCCACGCCTGGCGGTCACTCACGTTTCTGGCGCTGGTGCCGGCTGGCCTGGGCGGTCAGAGCTGTGGCAGGCAGGCTGGAGCGCTGAGCGGCTTGTAGTTTACAAGCACGAAAATTACGTTTGAACTTTTCAACTGCCACGATCTGGCGGAGCCTTGCCGGACTTTTGTCAACGTCCCTGGTTGTGTTGCGCCGGCCGAGGCCAAGCAAGCCCACGCGAGCCTGAGAATTGATGATCAAGTTGTCAAGAGGCAAAATCAGCGCACTCAGTAGTCACAAGTTATTGTTGATCAGATATTGAAATTTCGCCGGAATCCGATGTGTTGCTTAGCGACAACCGTCACAGTCAGTACGCCGGAATCCGATGTGTTGCTTAGCGACAACCGTCACAGTCAGTAGCGACTCAATCACAGCGGCCTTGAAATTTCAAGTTAAATTTTTCGGTCCGTTTTATTGTACTAATATTATAGTGTTCAATTTTATTTAGTCACTTGAATGTGATACTACTTCTCAAAAGTGTAACACTATGGCCCGGTAATGATTATTGTAATAACGATGAACCGGGTGGCATAGACTCGTGACTACGTGACTCCTATCATGTGACGGAGGCTCACTCTGACACGTGACTTATGATATGATAGGCTAGATATTAGTGAATGTTGATAATAATCCGCCGACGCCTCAGTCTGACAGGAGTCTGAGTGATAAGTTGAACTTTTGCTGAGATTATATTTTTATATGAATAAAACGCCAGCGGCCGCCTGATTCTGAGACTCATCTTTAAATTACTTTAAATTTACAGTAGTAGTAAGTCAGAGGATCAGGCTGTCAACTTGAACAGCTGGTCACCTCTTGCCTTTTATTGAAAAATTAGTAACTTGAAAGTATAACTGCTCACTTATTATTTGAAGTACTTGAAAATGGACTCGGTTGGATTAGTTTAAATTATTATTTGACCTGAACCGGTAGTTTTTGTTTTAAATGACCTTTCTAGTTGTGGAAAGACCAGTTACAACGAAGATGTGGAAAGCTTGTCATAACTGTCATACTAACTTCACGAAGATCATTGTTAAAACGAAAGTAACGAAAACTTGATATTGTTTGAGCTTGTCTACCTGTGAGCCGGTTGTAGTAAAAGGAAGGCCGGATTACTGCCATAGTAGCCTTTTAAAGGTACTCACGGGTGGCAAGCTATGTGTTGAGTTAAAGTTAGACTGGATAAGAATATCACGAAAGTTTGTGTAGATGCGGTTGTCCTTGTGACAAAACCGTTGTTGAATTGTTTCCCAGGTTTGTTACAATCCCCGAAGATAGCTCGTTAAAAAGTCGGTAATACAACCAAACACAAATCCCCAAAGGAGAATGGTGTCTCGTTATATTAGCTCAGTGAAGCCGAAAAAGAAAGCGGCCACAGACCACGGTTAAAATGACATTAGGTCAAATCCGGCCAAACGATATTGAAATACTGGGAAAAAAACTAGGTGCACGCTTAAGGAGGCCCTAACAAGACCAGAGGACCCGCAGAAGCCCTTTGGCCTTCTGGTTGATTCGAACTACATTGACACGTACTGAAAAGCTAATTTGAACGCCGGGCCGCGCAGGTTCTAATGTGGCCTTGCGGGGGCTTGTGGAAGAGGGCTGGGCGGCGTTCCAACAAAAAAGCACGACGAAAAAGAAAGAAAGACCAACCGCAGACTGCAGAGAAAAAAAAAAGTTTCTACCTTCCTTCTTTGCCAGACAGAGGGGAAAAAGCGGTGAACTCATTGGGGGGGGGGGGGGGGGGGGGGGGGGGGCGGGGGAGCGGAGAGAGAGAGAGCGGGGGAGGAGTGGGGGGGAGATTGTTCTGCCGCGGATTTTCTTTTTTGGTCGCAGATTAAAACGTTTGCCATTTTTTGGGACAATTTTTTTTTAGTGGAGCCAGGTTTCTTTTTAAAAGCCTCGTCGCAAGAGAAAACCAAAGGCCTCCCTCCCTGAAATTTCGGGGGGGGGGGGGGGATGCCCCCCTGCGCAGAGGTCTCTCGTGGGGGGCGTGCCCCAACCCGCCCAACAGCCACACCCGCCCACAACACAGTTGGTCAGGGGGCCACAGCCCCCCCCCCCCCCCCCTCCTCTCACTGTTCTTTCTCTGCCCTGACAAGGCCTGCGCGCCCGGCCCCCCCCCCCCCCCTTTGCCTGCGCTGTACAGAGAAAGGGAGGCAAAGGCGGGGGGGGGGGGGGGGGGGGGCGCACCGACGTCTTCTTTTTTGCCAAGGTAGCCCTTGACATAAAAATCGCATTTTGTCGCCGAAACACAGCACCCCCTCTCTGTCTCTCTCTCTCGTCTCTACCTCTTTTGTTTTTGTGCAGTATACGCGCGTTCTCTCTCTCTCACCGTGTTTTTTTTTGGCGGGGGAGTTTCTTTTTTGTTTTGTTACGCAGCGGGAATGGTTGCGACCGATGGGAGAGTTTTCACAGAGGCGCGGCAGACGGTTGGCACGGACTTCTGGGGCTTCCAAGAAATGAACGCACTGGACCAGGCCATAGACAAATTGAGAGCTGAGCGTAACCAAGAGACCATGTGCCACGAGGAACTGGCCGCCG
Organism: Paulinella micropora; assembly: GCA_019918135.1. NCBI lineage: Eukaryota > Cercozoa > Imbricatea > Euglyphida > Paulinellidae > Paulinella > Paulinella micropora. The sequence continues at coordinate 29,821 of WBZZ01000427.1, forward strand.
TGCTGCACGACATCATCTTGCAAGCCAATCGTGGCGCTCCCTGGACCAAAACCAAGGCCGACATAGGGCAGCACCTGGGACCCAAGGCTTTTCTGAGCCCATATGAGGTACTGTCGCTAAGCAGCACACAAAAAGAGATTCAGCCAAAGTTCGTATATCTTGCTTTTTTCTTGGATCGATGGGTCTTTTTAGGCGGCGGTCTTCTGCACCCAAAGAAACATCCAAGCTTTGCAAGAGATATCGGCCCTCAATTCCAGGCAGCTCAAAGAGGCCGAAAGGCACGTTAAGGAACTTAGGAAACTAATCAAGGAAGCCCGGAGGCAGGTCCGCGAGGCTGAGGCCAACGTAAGCAAATAAGCCAAGGAACCTTTTTTTTTGCACAACTGTGCCCCCTCTTTTTTTAGACGATTAAAAGAAAGCAAGGACCAACCAAAAAAAAAATTCGTGTAACGCCGTCTTTGAAAGCTTAACCGGACTTGGTTTTTTCTGCGGTTGACTAGACGAATCTTTTTTTAATCCATACCGAAAAGAAAGGGAGGGGAAGGGATGGTGAGTACAAAAAAAAAAAAAAAAAAAAAAAAAAAAAAAGACAGCAACAAAAAAGGTAGCACGCGTGGCACACGAAGCGGACAAATCACTCTCGACGTTTGTCAAGAAATGTCTTTAGCGCGGCCCTTCCGCGCCAGTTGCCTGCGTTCGCGCCAGCAAAGGCAGCCGGTGCCCGCGCGCAGGAGGTCATTGCAAGAATCTTCTGCGCACCGCTCGAAGCGAATCCACGTGGCCTCCCTCACCTCGTCCAGTGCCTCTTGGCACTCGGCTGAGACGAGCAGCGCCCCTTCCAAGCACAGCATCATTTCTTCCAAGAGCTCCTGCGCGGCCCTGGCATGTCCGCCGGCGCCCGGGCAGCCTTGCAATCTCTTCACCAGCAGGTCAGCGCGTGCGCGTAGCAGCCCCTTGACGTCCTCGTCTTGTTGCAGTTTCAGGAAAGATTGCTGCCGTTGGTACCTGCCCTTGTAGTTACCTTGGTCAGACATGCCTCTTTTGCGCACGGACGGTGTGTTTCTCTTTTGTCTGGTTGTCGGGTTTTTTTGGCACCCAGCTTTCTTTCCCCCCCGCCCTGCCACAATTCTTTCGCGGCCCCCCCCCCCCCCACACACACACACAACCGTTTCTTTTTTTCCCGGCCGTGCGCGCGGCCCCCCCCCCCCCCCCTGTGCACCAGCAACAGGTTTCCTTTTCGTCGGCCTTGCGACTTTTTCCGCCGCCCCCCCCCCCCCCTCACTCCCTTGTGCAGCACCCTTTAGCTTGCTACACGATAGAACCCCGCTTCTGCGCGTCCCCCCCCCCCCTCTCACTACACACCCTCTCTCTCAAGTTTTTGCAGACATTTGCTGCTTTTTTGGTTTTGTTTGCTTGCTGTATCTGAAAAAACGGGACTAGCCTTTTTTTTCAATCTTTAAAACCAAAAAGAAAGGAAAGTCTGGACCAGTGCCGCAACGCCAGCCTCGCAAATATCCCATTGTTTCTCCCTAGCTAGACGACGATGAACGCTGCTTACTAGCGTTGACGGTAGTGTTCTTGGCCAACGCCGACTGCGCTTGGCGCGCACCGGAACCGACGGACCTGTTGCTCGAGCTGTCCGTCGGCGCCGCCGGCGCGGTGTGGACGCTGCCGGCCGCGGGCGCTGTTGCGGGGGCCACTGTCACGCGCCGACAATTGGCGCAAGACGAGCCAGAATGGCTGGTAGACTGGGGCGACGGCGCGCCGCCGCAGACGTGTACGGTCCGCGGGCCGTGCACGCACGTGTTTGCCAGCGCGGGCGTGTTTACGACAGCAGTGGAAGGCGTGGTGCCGGGCTGGGCCATGACGCCGGCGTGGCGCGCGCAGCAGGCGGACGACGAGGTCGCGCTGCTCGCGATCTCGCAGTGGGGCGGGCTGCGGCTGGACACTAGCAGCGGCTACCACTTCTACGGCAAAAGGCAGCTACAGTCGTTGCCTCCGCTGTCGGCCGTCGACACGTCGCACGTGACGAGCTTCGAGCACAGCTTCGCCGGGCTCGGGGACGCCGCCTTTGACGTGTCGGGGCTGGACACGCGCGCCGCCACGACGCTGCGCGGCGCGTTCGCGAACTCGGCGAAGCTCGTGTTCTCGAACGTTAGCGGCTGGGACCTGTCGCGCGTGCGGGACATCTCGTACCTGTTCAACTGCACGAATACAACCGATATCCGGGGCCTAGAGCGCTGGAACGTGACGGGCGTGTCGGAGGCGACCGCCGTGTTCGCGCAGTCCGCGCTGCGGGCCGATCTGTCGAGTTGGCGGCTGGACGGGCTGCGCGACGCCCGGCAGTTGCTGGACGGCGCGCCCGCGGAGCTGCTGCGCACGACGCACGACGCGTGCTTGGGCAAGCGCGCAAGTGCCGAGTGCGCCGTGTGGGCGCCGTCCGCGACCGCTTCGCGGACGGTGACGCGGTCCGCGACACTGACGCGGTCCCCTTCCCTGTCCGGGTCCGCGTCACCGTCTGTGACCGCGTCGCGGAGCGTGGGCTCGTCGCTGACGGTGACGCGGTCCCCTTCCCTGTCCGGGTCCTCGTCACCGTCTGTGACCGCGTCGCGGAGCGTGGGCTCGTCGCTGACCGCCACGGCGTCCACCACGACGAGTGCGTCGCCAACGGTCACACCCACGCCGTCTCGGCCCTGCCTTACTGGCTACGCTTGGGGGCCAGCCGCCCCGTACACGCTGGGCCTGCCAGAGACGGCGGAGCTGGTGGGCAGTGTGTGGGTACTGAGCGCTTCCAGCGGCTGGAGGGGCAGCCCTCCGCTGCAGGCCCTGGACGCCAACAGTGCGACGGCTGGGCTAGCGCGCTGGGCACCTATAACTGTGAGGGCAACGCGACGTCCGCGGCGGCCCTGACGCCCAACGTGAATGGAAACCCCGGCGGCGTGCGCGGCGAGTTCCTGGAGCTAAGCAGCCGCGACGCGTCGCGGCGGGCGGGGCTGGCGGGGCTCGAGGTGTGGCCGTTCCGGGCGTCCACAGGCGCTCCGTTGTATTCGGTGGCGGCGTTGCATGTAGTGGGCTCGAACGATGACGGCCAGACCTGGACCACCGTGTACAACGGCACGGTGGAGCTGATGATGCTGTCTCAGGCCTGGGGCATCAGCGCCGGAAGACAGTCCGTGCTGGGCGGACAGTTTTGGAGCAAGTTCCGGTTCATATTCACCGCCGCGTACCAGCGCGCCGAGAGCGCGGGGTACGCCTGCACTGCGCAGGTGGCGCTGGGGCGTCTTAACCCTCGCTTGCTAGAGCAGCAGGCGGACACTTGCCAGGACGTGGACGAGTGCCAGGTCGGCACGCACGGCTGCAGAGGGGACCGGCGCTGTGTCAACACTGTCGGGGGCTTCCGCTGCGGTTGCCTGGGGGGTTACGCCGCAGCGGGGCCCGAGTGCCAGGACGTGAACGAGTGCGCCAGCAGCGAGGGGCCGCCGGTGTACACGCTGCAGCAGCTCGCGCTCAGGGGCTGGCGGCTGAGTGCTTCTTCCTCTAGCGGCGGCCCAGAGGGCGCAGCAGTGCTGCTGGCCCCGGACGCGGACGGCACCGGGGCCTGGGCCAGCGCGCCGGGCACTTACGACACGGCCCCCGTGGGCGCGGGGCTCACCTGCGTGGCCAATGCGACCGCGGCGGCCGCCCTGACAAGCAACGTAGACGGCCGCCCGGAGGGTATGCGCGGCGAATACCTAGAACTTAGCGGCGGCCTACCCTCTGACAGGGTGGGGCTCGTCCAGTTTGAACTGTACCCGCACCAACCCACGCCCGGCACGGGCGCCCTCTACTCGGCGGCTGCGCTCCGTGTACTGGGCTCCAACGACGGCGGTGCCAGCTGGACCACCGTGTTTGCTGGCACCTCCCTGGACCCCGCTCAGGGGTGGGGTTTGGCAGCGGGGCAGCCCGCTAAGCCCCTGGACGGTGTGTACTGGAACAAGTTCCGCTTTGTTGTGCCCGTGGCCTACCAGCGCGCCGAGTCGTACAACGCGGGGTACGCCTGCACCGCACAGGTGGCGCTCGGCCGCCTGAACCCCGGCTTGCTGGAACTGCGGCGAGCTTGTCAGGACATGGACGGCACCTGTGTCAACACACCGTCCTGCCGCGGGGACCAGAGTTGTGTCAACACGGCGGGGAGCTTCGCCTGCGAGTGCTTGCCAGGCTACGCGGCGGCCGGCACGCCGCCGGACCCCAGCGCCTGCCAGGACGTGGATGAGTGCGGGCTGGGCACGCACGACTGCGCAGCCAACCAGCGCTGCACCAACACCGTGGGCAGCTTCGCCTGCGCCTGCGCGACAGGGTACCTCTGGGGACAGGCTGCGTACACGCTGCGGGCCGCTGAACTCCCCGGACTCACGCTCGAGGGCTGGCTGTTGAACGTTTCCAGCAGCAACGGCACCACCGCCGGTGGATGGGTTAGCGCGCCGGGCACGTACGCGTTTAGCAGCGCCGGCTCGTTTACCTGCGTCGGGAACGCCACCGTCAACGCCGCCCTGACACTGAACGTCGACGGCAGTGCCGGCGTGCGCGGTGAGTACTTGGAGCTCACTGCCACCGCCAGCTCCCGGCGCGCGGGGGTGAGAGTCTTGTCGCTGTTCCCGTACCAGCCGTCCGTGGACGGGCCGTTGTATTGGCTACAGGCGCTCCGCGTACTGGGCTCCAACAACGGTGGCCTGGACTGGACCACACTGTACGCCTCGGCCGGCAGCTGGGGCGCACCCTCGAGCAGCAACGAGGGGCTCAGCCTCGCCGTGCGTTTCTTGGAGCCCGGCGCGCTGGTGCTGGGCGGCCAGTACTGGTCTAAGCTCCGGATCATCGTGCCCGCCGCGTACCAGCGCCTGCCCGGCACGACGGGCGCGGGGCAGTGCACGACGCAAGCGGCGCTCGGCCGGCTTGACGTCAGCTTGTTAGAGCAGGCCAGCACCTGCTACGACGTGGACGAGTGCCGGCTGGGCACGCACAACTGCCGCCCCGACCAGAGCTGTGTCAACACGGCGGGGAGCTTTGCCTGCCAGTGCCCGCCCGGGCTCAGCGCGAGCCCGCCGGGCTCGGTGAGCCTGCTGACGTACGCCGACCCCCCGCAGCCTTGGCGCGGCTGGCTGCCGGACCCCTCGTCCAACGGCCGGTGGGCGCACCTGCCTATGGTGCTAGGCGCTTACGGGGGGAATTGGTCCAGCGCGACAGGCAGCTACACCAACCCTCTCCCACGTGCACCAGCTGCGTCTGCAGCGCCAACGTCAGCACCGCGCCGTTTGCCGCCCCCAACGTGCGCGGCGAGTATTTGTCACTCTACAGCGCCTACCGCCTGCCGGCCGCGCTGCGCTACTTTACGCTGTGCGCGTCCGTGGGCGGGAGCGGTCACACACGGCTCCCGCCGCGCTCAGCGTGCTGGGCTCCGACAACGATGGACTCAGCTGGACCAGCGTCTTCAACGCGAGCGGCTGGACTTGGGCGGCGGCTCAGTGCCGCTACCTGACGATCGACCGGCCCTGCTTTTTTACTTTGTATCGCTTTGCCGTGGAGGCCACCTACGTTAACCACTCGTTCACGTCCGGAGGAGCCGCCGGCTGTCCCAGCTCAGCCACCGTCATACAACTGCGCCCGGAACTAGAATTGAGCACGGAAACATGTGGAGAGGGCGCCCCGGCCACGCCTAACCCTAATCCTAACCCTAACCCTAACCCTAACCCTAACCCTAACCCTAACCCTAACCCTAACCCTAACCTAACCCTAACCCTAACCCTAACCCTAACCCTAAATCAAGTTTATGTCACGGACCTCAATCGTATGGATACACGATTTCCTCTAGTCCAGTGGGTCCCAACCTCAGCCAGTTGTGTTAAAATGCTCCAAATTCCTCCTAGCCAGGCCCAAAAAGGACAGGACTGCTATTAGTTGATGATTATCTCAACCAGCGGTCATCTGGGGTAGCGCACAGTAAGTCATGGTAACAAGGACCAGTGTAATCTATGCGTAACTAATATGTGTAGGTATGCAGCACCAGGTCCTCACCCAAGGGGTCGGGGCGCGAGTCTGACACCTTGGGTTGTGAGTTAGTGTCCAGAAGCGCAAGGATCTTGGGCTGATTGCTTGATCAGAGAGAGTAAGGGTTCTGAGGGTGGTGTGTCGGTCGGGGCGACTGGGCGCTGAGGCGTGGCCACAGGAAGGTAGTGTTCTAATGCGGTGGCATGACCCAAGGGAGACAGTGCTGGGCCCTGGCGCTAGGCTAGCAACGAGCCCCACCCCTTACCCCGACACTCGCCCTGGCCCTAGCCCTGAACCCCAACTTCCTCGTTGATAGCGCTAACCCTAAACCAGTGACCCTAACCCTAAGTTCAATCCTAGTGACCCTAATCCTAACCCTAACCCTAAGTTCCCTATTAGTAACCCTAACCCTAAGCCTAACCCTAACCCTGAGTCCTAAACCCTAACCCTAACCCTAACCCTAACCTAACCCTGACCTAACTTCCTCGTTGATAGCGGTAACCCTAAACCGTCACCCTAACCCTAAGCTTAAGCTTAAGTCCTAACCCTAACCCTAACCCTAAGTTCCCTATTACTAACCCTAACCCTAAGGCTGCTTGCACCCGACCCTAACCCTAGTGAAACTAGTAGCACTATTAACCCTAACAGTAATTGTTTGCCCATCCATCCATGGACCTCAATTATCATATATTAATATTATGACCCTAGCCCTAGCCCTAATAAGTGGTCACATGTTACACTCGTTATTTCAACTCTGCCGCTAACCCTAAGCAGGTAGGGCAATCCTAGTCAGCAGGAATAGTTGCGCTGGTAGAAGTAATCAATTATTCTGCTCTGGAGTCGAGTGCTTACGGCCTTTGTATAGCATTACACAAACCTAGAAAGGATATATCATCCCTGCACGGACAGTGTCCACAGGATCCCAGCTGATCCGCTACTGGTTTGAATTCAAATTTGAATATTGACGCTTGAGCTTTTCAAACTTTTTAGATAAACGTATAAATAAAATATTTAGCAAATAGCATAAATAAAATATTTAGCAAATAGCATGTCCATCCGACACTTTCCGGCTGAGTTCCATCCCAAAACATATCGATCATTATAGCTGAAATGACGAAATCGACCCGAACGACAGTCACGTCAAAAATTATTTCTGCAAAAGTCCGCCCATTGTGGTCACTACATGATGTCGGTGGCACCCTCCCAGATGTGCTTTACAAGATAGTATCTTTTTTTTTTACCACAACTTCCTTGCTTTTTGTGATCGATGATATACCGAAAGTCGTATTATCGATTTTTCTTGATGGCCGAAATGATGATTTTGTGAACAACTTTAGGGCCACCGTGTGGCCGGATGAGGAGCTGTGGTTGCATGAGTCGGTGTTTAGAGCCGTCCCGACATCTAATGAGCAGGATGAACAAATTAAAGGTATTTGGTGCTGCCATGTGTTCCCTTGAAGATCGAATCCAAATTAGCTTTGTTACAAAACCCCCAAAAACCCACTAATATCTAGGAAACTTGACCTAAAGTACTATATGAGCCACCCTGGCTATGCAACCACCGCAATCTGTTCTTCTGTGCTAATATTCTTCTTCTTCTCCTTCTTCTTCTTCTTCTTCTTCTTCTTCTTCTTCTTCTTCTTCTTGTTTTCTCTTTTCTTTTTTTTCTCTTTTCTTTTTTTCTCTTTTCTTTTCTCTTTTCTTTTCTCTTTTCTTTTTTCTCTTTTCTTTTCTCTTTTCTTTTCTCTTTTCTTTTCTCTTTTCCTTTCTCTTTTCTTTCCTCTTTTCTTTTCTTTTCTCTTTTCTTTTCTCTTTTCTTTTCTCTTTTCTCTTCTCTTTTCTCTTTTCTTTTCTCTTTTCTTTTCTCTTTTCTTTTCTCTTTTCTTTTCTCTTTTCTTTTCTCTTTTCTTTTCTCTTTTCTTTTTCTTTTCTCTTTTCTTTTCTCTTTTCTTTTCTCTTTTCTTTTCTCTTTTCTTTTCTCTTTTCTTTTCTCTTTTCTTTTCTCTTTTCTTTTCTCTTTTCTTTTCTCTTTTCTTTTCTCTTTTCTTTTCTCTTTTCTTTTCTCTTTTCTTTTCTCTTTTCTTTTCTCTTTTCTTTTCTCTTTTCTTTTCTCTTTTCTTTTCTCTTTTCTTTTCTCTTTTCTTTTCTCTTTTCTTTTCTCTTTTCTTTTCTCTTTTCTTTTCTCTTTTCTTTTCTCTTCTCTTTTCTCTTTTCTTTTCTCTTATCTTTTCTCTGTTCTTTTCTCTGTTCTTTTCTCGTTTCTTTCCTTTTCTCTTTTCTTTTCTCTTTTCTTTTCTCTTTTCTTTTCTCTTTTCTTTTCTCTTTTCTTTTCTCTTTTCTTTTCTCTTTTCTTTTCTCTTTTCTTTTCTCTTTTCTTTTCTCTTTTCTTTTCTCTTTTCTTTTCTCTTCTCTTTTCTCTTTTCTTTTCTCTTTTCTTTTCTCTTTTCTTTTCTCTTTTCTTTTCTCTTTTCTTTTCTCTTTTCTTTTTTCTTTTCTTTTTTCTTTTCCGACTGCATAATGAATGAAATGTAGTTCTATTGGAAGGTGTTTGCTGCGTGGTCCTTAATTCCTTTCTCTGCTGCAGAATAGTCTGAGCATTGTCTTCAAAAATCTGATATGCCTAAGCCTAACTTCAATTCTTCCGTGATATGCCGGATAGCTGACCATTCCCTAATACATTCGGCTGCCGCCAAAATTTCAGCGTCGTTAGAGCTGAGCGCGATTCGTGTCTGTCGTTTCGACAGCCAAGCTACTGGGTCTCCCTCCCAAAGCACTAAGTAACCTGTCCGTAACTTTCCGGTCTTTTTACAGACTTTATGAGCTGCATCGGGCAATGGAGTAATCCGCGGGTATGTTCTGCCTTCTTGAAAATTGACTTAGGCTTGTGAAATGCGATACCGCGAAATGAACTTTTCAAATACCTGAAAATCCTTCCTAATAGGGCATTAGCAAGTCCAGGGGTGCAGAACATGACCCCAAACCCATGGGAGAAGCTAGCACCCTTAGGAAACATTCGATACCCAGCTTAGTAGGAAAGCTTTTGTTCCTAACAAAGATAACGCGCCCTGATGCCAACCAAGCACTTAATGCTGCTAGCGTAATGCAGACAGTTACTGTAGATAGGAGTACTGACTGGGCGAACATCGGCATATCCTACATCTTTCAAAATCTCTTTCTGGTACTTCGTCTGATGTAATAAGATGCGTCCTCCTTCTTGAACTATTTCTATCCCTTTGAATTCCTTAGCCACTCCCAATCGTTTGAGAGAGTAGGACTTCTCAAGTTTACTTAATACTAGCGAAACGTTCACACGCCTGTTCATTAGGGGCTGAGAAAATGAGATCATCTACATGGAAAATACCTATGATAGCGTCTCTTATGGGCTTGTCCTTTTCTACGAACATACATAGATCTGAGTCTAGTAACCTGAATCCTAATTCCTCTAACTTAGGGGCTAAAATCTCATACCATCTCCTACCGGTTTGCGGCGCGCCATACAAAGCTCCATCTACTCTCCCTATCATGCCATCATGCTCCTCTCTGTCTATCCCATCGGGTGCATAATATTAAGCATAAACAGGATGATGCATGCGGGCATTAAGATAAGCATTTTTGAAGTCTATACCGTATAGCTTATGATCATGCCATGCAGCAAGCTTAGTCAAAAAGAGTAATGAGCGGTGTCACAGTGCTGCACAAGGTACAAATAGCTGGTCTGGGTTATAGCTAAATCCTGGCTCTAGCATATCTCCCCTTAGTGCTAACCTGGACTTGACGAACTTACGTCCCTTTTCGTCTAGTTTGACTTTGTGTACCTACGTGAGTCTCACTATCTTTACTCCTTTCTCTTTGGCTTCCTTGGGGTTTACCCACGTGTAAGTGTTAAAGGACTTGAGAGCTCTATCTCTTTGTCCATTCCGGCCTTCAGCTCTTTTGCGGTTAACCCCTCATCAACGATTGCCTTTGGTTCCTTCAATGTCAGGTACAGTAGCGCAGTGGTTTCATCCTCTACGATACTTTCTGCGGACATATCGGGGTGCTCTAGTTCTCCGAATGGTCTGATCCTGTCTATCCTATACTTTCTGATCTCGCTATCTAACATCTTTTCTACCTCACCGTCGTCGAAAGCAACAAAATGACTGGGCTTTGGCTGCTTACGGACTTTGAGTCTTTCTTCCTTCTCGCACGGCTCTAAGACTTTTCCTTCTCGCTTTACTGACTGCCAATCGTCTCCATACTCTTCCTTGGCCCAATCTTCTCCGAAAGCTACTCCCGGCACACTAACTCCCTCTCTCTCTCTCTCTCCTGTCAATGTAGCTGCTATGGTAGCTGCCTTCTTTTCTGGAGGTGGCTGTGTGACTGGTGTCCTTACCTTAGTCTCTCGTTTCCCTCTCACTATGTTCGCTGTGTGATTTTGTCACTCTGCTCCCAAGTGAGGCCCTTGTTGTGCGCGTCTCCCTCTACGTACCTCCTACTGGGGTGGTCAGCTTCGGGACCTTGCGCCTCTAGCGATGTGACGGGTGTTCACCCATCGTCCTTGTCGTCAGCTAGTTCTGCCTGTGAGTCTGATGGGAGACCTGAATCTGGACCAAACGTGCCCTTATCTTCCTGTGACTCCTCATGTTCGTCTAACTCCCCCTCAACTTCTAGCTCGGGATTCTTGTGTGGCGGCTCTAGCTGTCTGGTGTCATTACTCTCCCCCTCAGATTCCTCGTCATCCCATTGGACTCCTCTGGGTGGGTGAGCACTCTTACCGACTACGTTGGGGTCAAAGCGCACAATGCGCATGCGCACGTTACTAATGACCTTGCGGCCATCCCATACTCGGTAAAGTTCCTTGAATACATCGTACCCAAGTAACATTACTCGTTTTCCCCTGTAGTCCCTTTTCCAACCTGCTTTCCTATGTACATAACTCCTAAACATCCTATAGGCTTTAGTTGTCGGGATAGCTGGTTTATAGCCAAAACATTGTTCAAATGGCGAAGTGCCTTTTCTAGGTCCTGTCATGGCTGGTAGAATGTTATGCGAGGTTGTGGCTGTGTACTCCATTTCGGCCCAAAACTATGTGGGTAAATTAGCCTCATACCGCATAGCTCGGGCTGATCCGGCTGTGATGTCATTGACCTTCTCTGCTATAGGATTGCAGTCCTTATCACCTGGGGCACTCGTCTTCCAAATAAATTGGAGCGGTTTCCACCATTCAATGACCTCAGTCGGTACATCGAACTTGTTGTCGCAAGTGATCTGTCTGACCTTCCTACCTGTTTGCCTCTCAAACCATGCTACTGCTTGCTTTAGGCACTCTACGAACTCATTCTTATATCTTAAGTAAAAATCTTTTATATACCCCGAGTAATCGTCAGTGACACAAAACTTAAAGTACTTCCCGTGAGTTGACATGACTGCCCAAGGTCCGGAAGTATCTAAATGCAAAATCTCACTAGGATAACTGGCTCTCCTAATCCTATTGACCTTAAATCGGGGCATTACATTGGCTTTCCCCATCATGCAGGCTTCGCAAAATCTAACTTTGTCTTCGTTTCCTGTCACTTTCCTTCCCATGGCCTTGCCTAATGCATAGGTCTTCGGTAATGCCTTATAAAATTATATTAAGCCCGTTAGCTTAGTCACCGGAAATGGAGAAAGCGTAGTGAGGAATATGGGGGAAGCAAGATTAACTAGAATCGACGGATCAGGGAAACCAGTTTTGGTGAAGAAAGTTATGTTGTTAGACCCAGGTGTGCCGGTCAATATCATGTCAACGGGGAACATGGATCACAACCATCACCGGTCAATCATCCATCAGAACGGACAACTACTCATCCTGAAGGCCCATAAGAATCAAAGAGAGTGACGTAATAGTCAGGGTGAGAATGACGCCCGGTATGCTTTATCGCTGGGACAACGAACACGACAAGCCCCTTGACATCAACGAGCGTTACGACCCTAAAGTGAGAGAGAGAGAAAGAAGAAAACGGGGTAAGCGGGGCGGGAAGCCCCAAAGAGAGAGAGAGAGAGAGAGAGAGAGAGAGAGAGAAAGAGAGCAAAGAAGCGAGAGTTAGTGAGAACAAGGAAGCTAGAGGCAGCGTTTTGTACTGCATGTATCCCGAGAAAGGCAAAGAGGGTAAACCGATTGACATCTATGTCATTCATCAGTGTAGCGATCTCTCGGATGTTGTGCAAAATGTGTGGGGTGCAGGCTATGTCTCGTGATGATCCACTATCCCGCACTATCATCTTTTCCTTTCGACCTGCCTTCTTGCTGTCATCTACCATGAGGTTGTGGTCTTTCTCCTTCTCTTTCTCCTTCTCTGTCTCTTTTTCCTGCTTTTGGAGCTTCTCTCTCCTTTCCTGTTCAAACTTCTCCTCGTATAGCCGTCTAGTTCTTCGCGTGCCTCACAATACACTTTATAACTTATGGGTCTGCATGCGTCGTCATGCCTTATTTCGTCCGAGCACCTAGAATCCTCAAGGTTGTCAGAATGCCCATCCACCTCCCTTCTCTTCTTGTCAAACTCCTTCTGCTTCTGGGCTGCTTGTTTCGGGCTAAGGAACAGTGGGGCATCTCCCGAATGTAATTTGCGCAAATATGCGCTCAAAGTACCCCCTCTTGCCTCCACTTCGTGCCAAATCTTCATGAGATGGGGCATTGACCGCACTATGAATAGAGGAAATTGGTTGTCGTGGTTTTTGGCCATGTCTAAAATCCTATAGTCAATGACAGCCAGGAGTTCCGAGAAGAACTCGTTTTCCTTGCCATCTGGATCGTAACATAGTCCATCTTTCACTACTATTGCTTCTGCCCCTTTCGACAATGCGTATAGCAGTCGTGCTATCTCCGTCTTTTCAGGTTTTGGATGTCCCTCACTGTGCCTGAACTCACACTCCCACTTGGCTCTCTCTTTTGCCTGTGTGCTCTCTGTTCCCTTGGCTGTTCTGTTCTCTATGACTGTCTCTCTTGCGATTAAGGGCGTGCCTACCGCGTGCTTTAAAAACACTTCGTTAACTGCCCAAAACACATCAGTCAACAATCCATCGCCTTCAGCTACTCTCTCACCTTCCTTCTTCGTCACTCTCACCACATCACCTGTCTCGTCGTCCATCACACAGAGTGTTCAGATCTTCACTGATTCTCTTGAAATCTTCAAATGCTATCACCTTGCCGTGTTGCATTTTAGTCTTACTGCTCCTGCCCTCTGGTGTGATGTGTAGTGTGTGTGGTTTGTGCTTGTTAGAGGATGATGGTTGCATCTTTCAGGTATTAGAGGATGAGTAGTGTGTGTGGTTTGTGCTTGTTGTGTCTGTGACTGTGAACTCTCGTCTATTCTGTCTATCGGGGACGGACCTTGTGATTGGCGAGTTGGTGGCCACTTCTTGTTCTCGTTCCGCCTCCCTGCATCCTCATCAGCGAAAGTGAGAACTGTCGTCTTCTCTGCCTTAGTCCGGCCGGTCCCTGCCTCCTTTCCTGGCAAAACAGCAGTTTTCCTTGCACTCGTTGTGACGGTCTGCTTACCAGGTTCTTCGGGACTTTGCGAGTCTTTTTCCCCGTTAATTTCGGGACTTAGCAAGTCTTTTTCCTCGGGTATTGCCGTGTCTTTTCGCGAGGATTGCTGTGCTCTCGCCCCCTTTCCCTCCCTCTCTTTCAGTATCTTTCATTTCGCTCTCAGATGGGAAAGTCACGAGAAGGGCATGGACGACGGATGGGGGTTGTGTCAGGTAAATAGACGGGAAATTGGGGTCTTGCTCACGTGCATGGTAACCACAGAACTGAGCATAGTCTAGCCTTTTTGCTTCCTCGCATGCCTTTCCCCAACTCCCTCCCTGGCCATACTTTACACCACACTGTTCTCCCCTGTTTAATCCTTCACGGCGAATGGTTTTTGGGCCTGTGGTGTTATTCTTTGGGGTAGAGGTAGGAGGGTGTGGACTTTCATTCTCTCTGTCTTTTGAGTTCTGAGGGAATGATTGTGGTCTCGGTTTCGGTTTTCGTTTCGGTTTCTCTTTTGGTTGCGAGGGCTGTTCTTGCGATGGTGGAGGTTGCACGCTTTGCGTGTCTTCTCTTTGAGTTGGGGTTGTTGTCAGGGTAGTAGGTGTTGTTGTCGAGGTGTCGAGGCGTTGAGCATTAGTGGGAATGCGTTGTGGAGGGTTGTGGGGTCTGTCTCGGAGTGTGTTGCGAGCCATGGGAGCACTCGACAGATCCCCCCCCCCCCCCCCACGGGCTCTTGTGGGTTGTTCTAAGGGTTCGTTGTCACTTAGCTCCCTTTGAGGTTCACTATCCTCCTCACCCTCTTGCTCAGCGTCACGAGCAAGTATGAGATCCCCACCTCCAGTGTTTTCATTTCCCTCCATCGCTTCCTCGCCATTTTCCATTATGACAAGCCCATACTCCTCTTCTTCTGAGCTGTCTTTCCCCTCAGACTGATTTCCTTCTCCTTCTTCAGCCTGCTCTCCTACCTCTCCTCTCATGACGGTAACTCCTTTTGACCCTTTTTTACGAAACTTACCATTCTTGTCTCGGTTTTTCCCCTTTGAGGAGTCAGAGTTAGTGGTTTTATGGCCAGGGCGTCTGGGATTAGAATTGTTTTTGGGGAAAAACCGCTTTGTATGCCCAGTTTCGTTGCAGTTGTAGCATACAGCTGTCAACCACCATTCCTGTCCTGAGCTGTCACCCCCATAACTTTGCCTCTCTTCCCCTTTCCATCCTTACTCCATCTCTTGCCTCTGTCTCTCTTTCCTCCTCTCTTTAAGACTGCGATATTAATATAAACGAGAAATTGGAAGGAGGAGCAGGCATGGAGAAAGAAAAAGAGGTTGAAGGAGAGGATGAAGGCGAACAAAACGATTTTTGACCCCCCTCAAGCGGGAGGTGTCAAGCCGGAGGATTTCACCGCGGTTATTTATAAAATACCAGGTGCTGAGCCTTATCTGGCGCCAAGACGGGCAAATCTAAACATAGATGAGGCAAAGATCGCGGAAGAACAAGCACGACAGTTACTCGATGAGGATTTCATTGAGAGATCGACATCTCCAATAGTTTCCCAACCGGGACTGGTACCTAAACCGGGAGGAGAGTGGCGCTTAACGGTTAACTATGCCCGCGTCAATAAAATTTTAGAGGAGAAGAGAAATCCATTACCTAATTTTGAAGAAGGAAGGAGAGTATTGCGGAACGCCAACCTATACTCAGTCATTGATCTGAAGAATGGCTTCTGGCAAATCCCACTGGATGAAAAGTCCAGATGGCTGACGGCGTTTGTAGTAGGAATGGAGATATATCAGTGGAAAGTGCTTCCGATGGGACTCAAACAGGCCCCAGGACTCTTTCAGAAAGCGATGCAAAGCATGCTGAGTAGCAGGCTGCAAATATGATGACCAGACAGAGGGAGGTTTCATGCGGAGAAGAGGACAGAAGGCGGGAGAGTACGCATTTTGTTACATCGATGACATTATCGTATACTCTAATACGATGGAAGAGCACATCGACCATCTAACGGACATTTTCAGGCGTATCAAACTTTTTGGCCTGAAATGTAATTTAAAGAAATGTCAACTCGCGAAGACAAGCGTAACATATCTGGGGTACGAAATCTCTTACAACAGAGTCTCGATATCCAAAGAGAAGAGGGAGGAGATCATGAACCGGCAGAAGCCGAGGAATCGCACAGAGCTTCACTCATTTCTTGCGATGGCGCAATATTATAGCCAGTTCATACCCAATTGGGGTGCAACTCGGGCTAAGTTGGAGAAGATGATTGACTTCGGTGATTTTGAGAAGTGGGATGATGAAGCTTTAGAAGCGTACACCACGCTCAAAGATCTCATCTATAAAGATCCGAAGGATGGCGGACTGGTGCTGATGATGCCTGACTTCTGGAAGCAATCGTAGTCGACACAGACGCATCAAAGTTCGCGATCGGCGCAGTCTTACAACAGGAAGATGAGAAGGAAAAGTTGCGCCCGATCATGTTCATAATTAGGAAGTTGTGCTCGGCGGAGCGAAACTATTGTACGAGAGAGAGAGGCACTGGCGGTGGCCTGGGACCTCAAACGGTTGAGAGAGTATGTGGGGGGGGGGGGGGGGGGGGCTCAGTTTATAGTAAGGACTGAATTTACTATGGCTGATGAATCATGACCAAACTGGCCGTCTAGCGAGATGGCAGGCATTCTTGTCATGTCATCTACCCGCGGCAAGCAAAATGTTGTCGCTGACAGCCTCTCGTATCGTCAGCAGAAATGGAGGATCTATCCCCATACTGCACATACGAAGTGCATCATATTGAATCGATGCAGATGGCGAGAGGGGTCCGATATAACCGCTCGGGTCTACGACACAGCCATGGGATATGCTGTACAGCACATGTCCTCGAGGATGCTGAGTGGTCCTATGAAGCATATGAGAATATGAAGGCGGAGATAAAGCAAGAAGAGTCTCATTAAGCAAGAAGCCTATGCGGAACCCCCGCAGGAGAACAAAGAGAAGTTGGACGAAAATCCTGAGAGAATAGGAGTGCAGCGAATCTCAGACATCACTCTCTTTGAGGATAGGGTTTGGTTGTATTACCGACTTACTCTTCCATTGAGCTATCGTTGGCGATAGTACAAAACCCCTGCCACGGTTTCACGGCAACCCAAGCTCCGCTACAAAACAACTCATGAGTAGCCCCACAGCTCGAGAAAAGTATCATCATTGCGGCCCCTACATGTCTGCACTGAGACACCTGTCACCACCCAAAACGTCTCAAGAAAAAGCATTAACCCCAGGCAGTCGGGAGTCGCAAGCGCATCATCAAACTTGCATTCCCGCCCCATGCTTTTTCTCTCGACACCTCTTTTGCCCATAAAGTTTCCGAAAAACTGAGGAAAATTTCCATACCCCGTTGATTTTATTAGCGACTCCGGGCCAGATTGTCACAATCATGATAGTACGATATTTAATAATCGGCCCGATAACTGTCCTAACGAGTGATATGAAGACTGAGGAATACCTAAAGTAGGCACTCCGTAATCATGAGTGAGAGTCTCCACTGAGACCAAAGCCTATGATTCAAGTGAACCGACAGACCGGAACGGTAAGTCACGTAGTATTGCCATTATATACCGGGTGGTCCGGCATATAGGAGGAAAGGTAGGAGAAAGCATGGCAACTCATAGTCAGCAGATTTATGACGTTTTTAGAGCTACCGAAACTGACTACAGGCAGGCGCGGGGGCCGCCAATACTTGCCTCTCAAAAGTCCGCGAATTATTCGATTCAAGCTTGAATTATTAAAAAAATTTACTCTAATATTATATATATTAATATATATATATACATATTTATATTTATATATGTAGGTGACTATGATATATATATATATATTTATTTATATATATTTGTATATATATATATATATATATATATATATGATGATGATGATGATGATGATGATCATAGTATATACATATATATATATATATTTATATTAATATATATATATATATATATATATATTTATATATATATATATCAGGATATATTATATATATATGTATATATAAAAATATCTCAGGATATATTATATATATATATGTATATATATATAAGTATATATATATATACATATATATATAATGTATTAATATATATATATATATATACAATATGATGATGATATATATATATACAATATGATGATATATATATAATATATATATATATATATATATATATATATATATATATATAGTCATCATAGTATAATATATTGATTCATGATTCCCACTCATCCCTACGACTGGCAAGTTTTTAGAATTTATATTAATATATTAATATCAGTTTAATATTGAAAGGGTGATTGCGCACTAACTAAAAATCTAGTTTCAAGTTATTTATTAATTTTGTAATGTTAAAAAATAAGAATATTATATTAATATAATAAATGAAGTCGTTCGGTGGAGGAAAAATTAATAAATATTAATACCAGTATTAATAGAGTCAAAACTTGGTGGAACGAGCTTAGATTCGCCAGTATTACTTGAATCATTAACAAGTGTCAACTGCCGCTCCAAGCCCAGTATGCAGCTATTAATAAGCCCACACTTCCGGCTTCTTATTACTATTAAAGTACGTCGTCGCCTGTGTTTGCTGTGCGTGCCGAGGGTTGGCGGTCGCGCTTGGTGTCACGCTACAGCTTCACCTGCTGCTCCTCTCCCCAGGTCGCCTGCTCCACGCGAGCGGCCTGTGCCAGCCGCCGCTGCTCGCTCTGGTACTTGCCGTACTCGCGCTTGCTCCAGCTCACGCCCACGGGTGGCGGCCGGTACACGTCTCCCGAAGCCCCCGTGCCGCCCCCCGCGCGCAGCTTGCGCAGCAGCTCGGCGGTGCTGTCGGAAGCAGCCTTGTTGACGCTGGGGAAGCTGAAGCGGGGCGGAAGGTCCCCCGCACGCTGCGCGTCCGCCAGCTGCTGGTTGAAGTCGTCGTCCGCGCTGCGCCACACCGCAGACGCGCTCTGCCAACCAGCCCACACGCGCCCGTGCGCCACCGACAGGTGACCACTGGACTTGCTGGAGGAGGAGCTGGAGGAAGAAGAAGACGAAGAGGACGAGGAGGAAGAAGAAGAGGAAGAAGAGGAAGAAGAGGAGGACGACGACGAGGATGAGCTGCTGTGTTCTTCTTCTGCGTCTTCATCTTCAGTACCTGCAGATAATATATGTTTGTGTCGTGCATGCAAGATATGACAGGCGGATATTTCGAGTGATTGTACTGCGACTGAACTAGAATACGCGGATGAGGCGAGCGTGACCTGGCTCAGCATCTGGAGCGGCTGTGGTGTCCGCCTTCGGAGCGGGCTTGGTGTCCTTCTTCTTGCTAGCGTCAAACCTGTGCCACAATAGAACAGATCGGTGTTCTGCATGGACGGACAGAAAGGACAAGCAGACAGATGGACAGACACACACAAACCAACCGACAGACAGACACAACCGACAGGAAAGCCGACATGCACAGGCAAACAGGTAGGCAGAAAGACGGAAACAGACAAAGCCGACAGACACACAAACGCAGATCGACAGAAACAGACAGAGGAGAGCAAGCGCAGCGAATACAATGTAGGAAACAAGCGGCAAGATTGCAACCATCGTGCCAACAGGAACATCTTGCTCTTACTTATCTACGTATGTACGTATGTATGTATGTATGTATGTAATGCATGCATGCATGTATCTATGTATCTATGTTGTGTATGTATGTATGTATGTATGTTATGTATGTTATGTATGTTATGTACGTTATGTATGTTATGTATGTTATGTATGTTATGTAGGTTATGCATGTTATGCATGTTATGCATGTTATGTATGTTATGTATGTTATGTATGTTATGTATGTTATGTATGTTATGTATGTTATGTATATGTTATATGTTATGTATGTTATGTATGTTATTTATGTTATGTTATGTTATGTTATGTATGTTATGTATGTTATGTATGTTATGTATGTTATGTATGTTATGTTATGTATGTTATGTATGTTATGTATGTTATGTATGTTATGTTGTTATGTATGTTATGTATGTATGTATGTATGTTATGTATGTTATGCATAATGTATGTAATGTATGTATGTATGTATGTATGTATGTATGTGTGAATGAGATAGGGTTTCCTGGTGGCAACATTTAACAGGAATACATGTATTTCTAGTAAATATGATGTGTATGCCATTGTTACTGGCTGGGGTTCTTGGTGGCAACATTGAAGAGCCAGCCGATCGTTTCTACACACCACGCACACAACATTCAATTAACTGAAGAACAATAGTATATTATGCGGCTAGCCACAAATTTGACGTGCTTTGCGGGCGAGCCGGGCCGGCGAGCCCGCAAAACACGTCAAATTCGGCGCGACGCATATGTAGTTTTGTCGGTAACCTGATCACATTTTGTGGAGGTGACCGATAAAATACATACGCCGACACAAATCGCTCGTGAACAAGACCCATCCATACAAGAAGAGCTGCAGCATCATGCACAGACTGACACAAAGAACTGGAGAACAACGCACATGCACAAACCGCTCGAGCACAAGACAAAAACAGCACAATATGCACAACATGGCATACATGCATAATTGGCTTGAGGACAAGAGGCACGCATACACAAATAGGTTTGAGGGGGAGATACATACACCAACAGCTTCAGGACAAGACACACGCATGCACAAACAGCTCCTGGACAAAGCGCCACGTACACAGATAGCCCCACCAGTATATAAAAGATGCGAAAGCAGCTCCTGGGCCACACACATACACAGATAGATTCAGGACAATACACATGCACAAATAGATTGAGGACAGTACACATGCACAATTAGTTTGAAGACACTAGACACGCACAGATAGCTTGAAGAAAATACACACACATGCCCAACTAGCTCCAAGACAAAACACGTACAAACAAGAATCGTCTAGGACAGGACAATACAACACAAGAACCACCACCGCCACCACCGCCATGACCGCGCACCGCCACCATCACACCGCAACAGCAAACGACCTTTGTTGACGATACTCTTCACCTCCTCGGCCCAAGTCTTGGGTTTCTCCTTCTCCTTGTCCTCGCCGCCCGCCGCCTCATCTGCGACCTTGCCCTGGTCCTGCTGCTCCTCGCCTGCTGCCAGCACAAAACAAGCCACAACAGTCAAGTCCTTTGTCTTGCTGCTGCTTGCCTGCTGCCAGCACAACAAGCCATAACAGTCAAGTCGTTGGTAGCAGTAGTAGTAGATGTAGTAGTAGTAGCTACTACTACTACTACTACTACTACTACTACTACTACTACTACTACTATACTACTACTACTACTACTACTACCACTACTACTACTACTACTGCTACTACGACTCCTACTACCACTACTGCTACTACCACTACTACCACTACTACTACTACCACTACTACTACTACTACTACTACTAGCAAGTAGTAGTAGTAGTAGTAGTAGTAGTAGTAGTAGTAGTAGTAGTAGTGGTAGTAGTAGTAGTAGTAGTAGTAGTAGTAGTAGTAGTAGTAGTAGTAGTAGTAGTAGTAGTAGTAGCAGTAGTCGTAGTAGTCGTAGTAGTCGTAGTAGTCGTAGTCGTAGTAGTCGTAGTAGTCGTAGTCGTAGTAGTATTAGTAGTAGTAGTATTAGTAGTAGTAGTGGTAGTAGTGGTAGTAGTAGTGGTAGTAGTAGTAGTAGTAGTAGTAGTAGTAGTAGTAGTAGTGGTAGTAGTGGTGGTAGTAGTGGTGGTAGTAGTGGTAGTAGTAGTAGTAGTAGTAGTAGTAGTAGTAGTAGTAGTAGTAGTAGTAGTAGTAGTGGTAGTAGTAGTGGTAGTAGTAGTGGTAGTAGTAGTAGTAGTAGTAGTAGTAGTAGTAGTAGTAGTAGTAGTAGTAGTAGTAGTAGTAGTGGTAGTAGTAGTAGTAGTAGTAGTAGGTAGTAGTAGTAGTAGTAGTAGTAGTAGTAGTAGTAGTAGTAGTAGTAGTAGTAGTAGCAGCAGCAGCAGTAGTAGTAGTAGTAGTAGTAGTAGTAGTAGTAGTAGTAGTAGTAGTAGTAGTAGTAGTAGTAGTAGTCAGCAGAAGTAGTAGTAGTAGTAGTAGTAGTAGTAGTAGTAGTAGTAGTAGTAGTAGTAGTAGAAGTAGTGGATGTCAGTAGTAGCCATGGTGCTGTACCCACTGTGGTGGTGCTGTCGGTGGCCTCCGGAGCGGCCGTGCCATCCTCTAACAACACACACACAACAGAGAAAACAACGCTAAGTGGAGAGGTAGGTAGGTAGATAGGCAGGCAGGCGGAAGCATGTGCCGTCCTCTAACAACACACACAACAGAGAAAACATGTAGAACGCTAAGTGGAAAGGTAGGTAGGTAGATAGGCAGGCAGGCGGCAGCATGCCATCCTCTGATAACAACATGCAGAACGCTAAGTAGAAAGGTAGGTAGGTAGATAGGCAGGCAGGCAGGCAGCAAGGTAGCTAGAAAAGAAAATAACGAAACGGAAAAAATTAATAAAGGGCGAATGAAAGAAAGAGTGAAAGAATGAATGAAAGAATGAATGAAAGAATGAATGAAAGGATGAATGACACAGACAGACCGACAGACAGACAGATAGATAGATAGATAGATAGATAGATAGATAGATAGATAGATAGATATGTTTGGTCTATCAGCGCTGCATATCCGTGGACATAGGCATCCATGCCACCCCGCCACCAGTTGGCGCAGGGCAGCGGGCTGGAGATGGGCACTAAGCCCGGGTTTATGCAGTCTGACGGTTCTACGAGCCTCTCTGGCTAGAGGGCCGTAGAGCGCTAACCCAGGCCCGTGTCAGTGCACACGGGCCCCGCCAAGGCTCGGGCCCGAGGGATACACCAACCATCGAGCTTCATCCAAGGCGACCGCTTTCGCGGCGGACGGACTACACCTTAAGATCTCCCTGCTTAGAGATCCCACTCCCGTCTAGTCTCTGAACCTTTCCCATTTGCCAGGCCATCACAGGACAGCGGCGACGGATGGCTACCGGGCCCGCGTACGGCGGCAGCAGGAGCCAACTGATTAGGAGCCGTGAGCGGGGTTGACCTTGGCAGGAAGGGACTTGGCTGCGGGTTACCTATTATTCCTGCGTGGCCATATACTTCGAGTTTTTACCATCCG